>JANRGW010054049.1:13809-92613 GCA_024733675.1 Psilopsiagon aymara | reverse complement strand
CCACAAGTCAAAACCACAGTGCTGCACCAACTACTAAGAAGGAGAAAAATGACTGCTACTGCTGAACCCATGACACATCTTATGCAAAGATTTTGGCCTATGAAAAGACAGAAAACAGCTGTTCTTACAGAGATGAGCCTTCTCCCAGAGTCATGTCAAGAGCAGTCTGGGCAGCAAGCAGTGTAATGATCCCTTCATCTCTAGGAAAAGACAGTGTAGTTACGTCTTTGCTCTCTTCTATAAACGTTGGCTGAAGTTTGCCACACCAGAATTTAACTCTCTTCTCTCCCAGCTTCACCAGCTGACTCATTTCAGATGTAGTTGAGAACACTAGGCAACATTTGGATAATGCAGACAATTTGAAGTAGGGCATGAACATGAGCAGACTCCTCCCTTACCATGAGAAAATAAGCATACTCATCTTTAGAGTATGAGTCAGAAAACATGTATTCCTCCCTGAATTGCATGCTTGCTTTCTTCTTTCGCAACCTTATTTTGCACCTGTTCATCCCTTCATTTTCTAGAAACACAGAGAAACAAATTGAACAGAAGCAGACTTTATTCAGACTTCTATAGGATCACTTACTGAACTTAATGGTTTCCATTTAAGCCACTGACTATCTGCCAGAGCTGATATCAGTTGGTCCCCACAGACTTTAGTAAGATCCTAGCAGAGGCATTGGAGGCAGCTTGGAAGAAGGCAGAAATCATGACAGCTTCTGTTGTCTCTATTTCAGTATGCTTTAGTCACTTTTGAATTTGGGCACAAGGCTCCTTCCTTTTCACTGTGTACATTTATTTCTCGCATAAAGCCAGCCTGACTACACTTCAGTATTCAGCCTCAAAAGTACATCATAAAAAAAGCTGTCATCTCATTAATGGGAAACAGAAATGTATTTTAAATACTCCAGGCTCAAATTAAGTTAGCAGAAGTATTAAATCAATCCCCATATATCATGTGTCCTGGCTCAACTCTTCAGTCTCTGTGGAGATCTCCATCAAGCACAGTGCTGGGCCAGCCAGTGCCGCTGCTTGTGCTGGACAGTGCGCATCCTGGTTTGTAAATCCACATTCTTCTCTCTCCATGAGCTGTTCCATACCCTTGATTTCTTAGTGCTCTACACAATAGCATGCTCCCTTACATGCAGGTCTGGATTCTCACTGTTCATTTTCATTTGACATTTGCAGGTTTCAGCACACTGGGGGAATCACAATAGCCTGCTGAAGAAACTTCATTTAAATCAATCAAAACACCTTTGGTTTCTATTTCGGAAAGTTGCAATTTTCTTCATGGTATTTCCATTCAATCCATTTAAAGCCTTAGGTCATGAATAGTACCTTTAAATAAAGGACGAATTATGTGTCTTTATTATGAACATATTTAAAAAATCTTGTTACATTCCACTGCCAATAATGGCTTTCAGTTAAGACAACTCAGTGTTGAGAGCTGGTCCTCTAAGGGCTTTTTGCATCTCAACATGTAACTGAATTTTCATATCTCAATTGCCTCACATTATGGTTAATACTGAACACTCTGTTGGATAGATGTGTCTGTAGGCTTCATAAGCTTGTTACAGAAGTCTTCCCTTTTGCAATGCAAGACTGTCATATCTGTATAACCAAAACATAATCAGCTTCATTTTTAATATAAGTGTCTCTCTTCTACCTCTTATGAAGAAGTCCAATAGAGTTTAGACATATTTATTATATATATCGCTTGCTTGGTCTCAATTTTTAATTGTGCAAATTATGCAAGAGGCAGGTACTCACATCCTAAGTGAAGAAAATCTACCTTCCAAAATCCAGTGGTGTTTCTGTTTCAGGGTAGTTATACCAGCTCACTAAGGTGCTGTAAATAAGCTCTCATATAAGGATCTGTCCTACAGCACTTTGGACATCAACTGCTAAACATCTCCTTTTCCTAACCTCCCTCCAAATGACTCTATTGGCTCTGATAAGACATCCCTCCTCTCTGGTTTAGATTCTGCCAGAATGCCTAGGACCTAAGTAAAGGACTCTGTTATTTATTTTATGTGTCCATCAGTCATCTGGAAAATATCTGATCTTCAGAATTTTATCACCCACACATTTGTTCTGAAACATATGTACAGGCCTTCTCTCTCACAATCCAAACCCAGCTTCAGGTTGTTTATTTCAAAAATGAGTACTGGAAAGAAAATTCAAATGGTTTAATACTTGCAAAAAAAAAACAACCCTACACCAAAAACCACTCAGAAAGCTATCTATATATGTGTCTCTATGTGTGTATATATATCTATAGGAAGGAAAGATCTGCATGCAATTTGACAGGCAAACTGTTCCTACTTCAAAGTTTCAAATATTTATAAAACTTCTTTGAAAGTAATGGAGTAATTTGGTGGATGTGCTTTAGTGGAAAAAAAAGATGGTGAAAAGTTACAAAAAAATAGGTGAGCTGAACAGAGTTCGTGTGAGCCTGAATTTATAGGAAAATACTTATTGTAGAACTTGGATACACATTGCAGAGGTTTGTTTGGGTATTTGGGTACAAGTGGAGACGCTGAACAAAGAGCACAAACACACTGGGATTTGTGCGCTGGGCTCTGGGTCTAAGATGCAGCAATGCAATCTATTTCCCCTGTAAAATTAAATTCAAGTCTGTAGTTGGATTCTCAGAATATGGATCTAGACTTTGTAATTTGATCCCATCCTTCTTCTAATCAGATGGAGCAAGTGCAAGGGTAACCACCAAAACTGCCTTTTGAAATGGTGACCTCAATCACGTAATACACAATCAAAACGTGATTAACATAGAAATCCAACTGCCACTTCATTAAAGATCTTTCATTAATCTAGAAAACATTTGTAAAATGCTTGGAGTTAATTTCCCAACAACTAAAAATCTAAAAAATATTGCTGAGGGGTCAAATTAGTGACACAACTGCCATTTCAAAGCTATTCCTCCAAAGCCAAGGTTTGGAGTGCCTTTCATGCAACACTTCTACCCTAAGCAGGATGCAGACATCATCAGACCAATGCCAGAGCCATGCCCTGTCACCAGCAGTAGGGCTGTGCTAGAATGAAAGGTCCTCAGTAATACAGACCACTAGTCATGAATCACCAGGAGTTGATAAGTCAAAATTCCCTGCTAGTCCCAAGATGAATTTTGTAATGTAGTCCAGGTCTACTGAGTAGCAATGCAGTGGCATTGAGGACTCATTGGTATCTCTGCTAGATGAGAATGTCCCCAGACTCTCTGTCCCTAGCTAATAAGAGGTCCCTTGGGGCCTTGCCTCCTGCCTGGCTGACTGCTCTTGTCTCTGTGATGATAGATTCTATTCAAAGATCAGAAACAAAACCAGTGATGTGGCTGCTTGCTCTCCTTTAGCTAAGCATCTCTTTCCAGAGGTCCACAGAAGTCTCAATCAGACGTGTTAGGAAATTACTTGCAGAACAGCAAGTGCACAAAGCTAGCCCCAGACTCTCTGGCTACCCACTGCACAGCCAGACTCCTGGCTGGCATTTGGTGATGTAAGTCAGCACAGTATGGCTGGATTCATAAGTGGTCCCTTGGCCTTTCCCAGATACTCTCTTCTGCTCTTCAGATTTTCACAGCATGCAGGGCTGACTGTTTTTTAGTTTTCCCTAGATAAAAACACACAGATTGGAAGAAGAAAAGATGCTTTTTGAAATTCTATTTCAGTACCTATTTTTTAAGTTTCTTTCACTGTTCCCAAATTCCTGTTCCTCTGAAGCCCTTTTGCAGAATGTGACACATTGCAGACATGAAACATATCTCAGAAACACTTTGAAAGCAGGTGGTTTGTTGGTTTTTTCTGAGGGCTTCCACACAATCCAAGCAAACAAGAAAGGGAATGCTATTACCTCATCTCATACACACACTACTGAGTCAGGAAGAGGGGGAGTTATCTGATGAGATCCAGTTTTCTATGTCTGAGCTATTTGACTTGATTCTCTTTGTAATTAATGGAAATGGTACTTCCAGATTTGTGTCACGTCAACTAAAAGTAGTCTCCTAAAACAGATTAGATTAATTTCATCCTGATGATAGTGTCTGCTCGTCATAGCTGACAAAGACCAGGAGCCAGAGCTGACTAGTAGTACTGACATTTTGTCTGGTCAGGTCAGTCTTGCCTTGATATACTTGACTGGAATAGCACCAGCGCATTTGTCAAAGCCAAGTACAAGACTCATTGCACCCAGACCGCAATCCTGGTTAATTTCTACTTACACATTCCCTCTTCCAAGCCAGAAAGTTTACCCTCAAAATGCTGCTTGACTTCACATGCTGTGGTTTCACAGCTGCATTAAAAGGTCTGTTTCACTGCTCAGAAAGTAAAACTTTCAATATGCTTTTTTCAGTATATTTGGTATGAGCATTTAAGTTGCCATTGTTTTGCATTCCTTTCATTGCTAATTTCATTCCTAATACCTTTAATCATATTTTGTTTTACTCACTCCTAGAGCTATGAGAAGGAATGTAATCATTCAGGGAGAATTTCAATAGGTCCAAAAATGGGTTTAAACAACATCCCAGAACCATCTACAAATCAAAGCCCTGGAGTGGTGGGCAGATGTGAAAGTGCTGCCACTGAAGCAGTTTGACCAGCCAGGTGTAAATATGCAGATTCCAGGACACTGTAGCAATGGGACAGAAACATAGATGTTGACTAGCAGGGAGTAACAGATCAGGGAACACCCTCTTTGTGTACTGTCCAAAGATAACAATCTCTATAAAGCTTCTGGCCTCCAGGCAGCTGAACAGCCCCAGGTTTGCATGCCAGTACTCCTCTGTCAGCAGGTCACCTGCCATGCAGATAAGCTGGTAGCAGATCAGACAGGTACCAGGTACAGTGAAAACCTGTTTGTGTTCCTCAGCATAGGCCATCATCACACAGCATCTCAGCTTTGCCTGAAATGCTCCAATGGAAATGTGTTCACCTGGAGCTTCCCCAGCCATCATTACACATGAATCCTGCCCAACAGCTGCAGGGTGATAGCTATATGTTGTCCATCTCCATTGTGCTCATTGACTAGCACACCTTTCCCTGGGGCTGAAGCTCTACAGAGTGATACCAGTGCTCACCTTAATGTGCAAGCTGCCAAGAATATTTAGGCAAAATGTCAACCATTTTGACCACTCACTGCCCTTTATGGACAGATGCCTATTTCAGAGGGAAAGGTAACACCAGGAATGCAAACATCTCTGTTTCAGCTTTTGTGCAAGCGGGGATGGCAAAATTTTAATATTAGGAAGGTACTCAGAGTATTTGGTGGTACTTGAAATTGCCCACCCATTCTTCTCATCTTTCTCCTGTAAAACAGACCTTTTTTCACTAGATGTAGAGCCTGAGCAGCACTACCTCCCACATCATAATACCTCCCCTGAACAGCCTCTGAATTGCTGCTAAGGATCAACTCCAGCAATAGGATTCAATACTGAGGCTTGGAATTTCTCTGTAGGAGCACTGCCTGAGGGAAGAGGGCTATAAAGTGCCTGGCAAGGAGCAACTCCAGAATTTAAATGTGTAAAGTATTGGCAGTGATAAAATACCTGGGACCACGCATTTCTCTGTCAACATATGTTTTCATATTTATTTCATATTTTTATGAGTATAAAAAGAGCTAATTGATGAAAATAATACTTTAGAAATTCTGAAGACCTCTTTTTAATAACCTTTAAAGTAGCTTCCCTTGAGAGGCTTTCTTTCATTAGTCTAAATATTTAATATTGCACTTACTGATCTTGTTTTTAGAGATGCTTTAATGAAGCAAAATCTGTAATGACTTGCAATCCACTAGTTGTCACAGGAGCAGGACTTTAGAGCTTATTTAAAGGAGTAACCACTTTTACAAAAGGTCATACTCTACAGGATTTAAGAACCCATTCTGTAATTCCACGTTCCTTCCAGCTATCAAAGTTTCAGGAAGTCCACGGAATACAGGATATATTTTTTCTAAGACCTAGTACCAGATTTCCAGAGAACTTTTTTTATTTGTGAAGAAGTCCTCTCCTTTCAACTGGCTGCATTTTTTCCATTTAATTATGTCCCTGCCCATGGCAGGGGGGCTTGAACTAGATGATCTTAAGGTCCTTTCCAACCCTAACTATTCTATGATTCGATGATTCTATGTATAAATAACTATTATATATAAATGCATTCCTTCCTCCCTTCTTCCTTCTTTCCTTCCTTCCTTCCTTCCATAAACATCTCCTTCCCCTTCTCATTCCCCTTCTCCTCCCGCTTCTTCTCCTTCTCCTTCTCCTTCTCCTTCTCCTTCTCCTTCTCCTCCTTCTCCTTCTCCTTCTCCTCCTTCTCCTCCTCCTTCTCCTTCTCCTTCTTTCTCCTTCTCCTTCTTCTCCTTCTCTCCTTTTCCTTCTCCCTTTCCTTAAGGGTGGCTATAAAATTTCTACTAATCAGCATGTTCATGTAAAAACATTATTTCATTGTTTCTAAAATGTTTATTTTCTGCTTAATAACTTGTATTTTAATAATTACTCACTGTTATGTACATGCTACTACATCTTAAATAAACCCATCATAAGCCAAGTGCTATTGTTCTTGTCTAAAAGTAAAAAATTCTCTCAAAAATAGCCAGCTGGTTTTGTTTGTGTCAAATGAACTAAAGCAGACATTGAACAGGAGTTCTGCTATGTTTGGAGGGTATCAGGATGCCACCCCATATTTCTAGCTTAGGTGGAAATGAGAAGAGCTTTTTCAGAATTATGGTTTGCTGAAGGAGAATAACTTTGGTCTTTGAAGTTTCCTAACTTATGCCTTAACGTCATGGTTTTTTTCTTATTTTGTACAAAGTTGCAGCTATGCTTTACTACTCAAAGCATTATGTGGAAGAGTGCATGTATGTAAACTCAGTGAAGCTTGTTAAAATAGGCTTAATTTTAATGGAATGAATAATCTCATTCTGAAAGCAAAAAATTCAAGAATACAAACTTTTCAAAGTGAACTTCAGGTGGAAAAAAGGCTGAGCCTGAAGAGAAGTATATCCGGCAAAAATTTTCTGAACTGGGGCCCTAAGAAAGCACTGTCTTCCACCTCAGGATCAAGATTTATCCAGAACTCAAGTTTCAAAGCCCAAATTTCCCCACATAGACAGGTCTAGGCACACAGGCATACACAGAAGCAACTTCATTTCAGGAGTTGGGCGCTTTGGCTTTGCTCCTATCTAGTCTTCACACTAGAGACCTAAAGCAAGCTACCTACATGAGGAAGCAGACAACAAAGTTATTGGAGGCCATTAACTTATCTCTTTTTCCTTTGTTAAACTGTTTCCAGCTATTACTGACTTCAACATGTCGTTCCCAATATATTTGTACCCCTACAGCCGCTCTTTCCCCCAGAGGTCAAACTCTGGCTGTGGCCAAAACTCCCCAGTGTATCAGGATGTTATAACCTCCCCTGAGATGGTTTAACTTGCATTAACGGCACTTGCCTAGCATGAAGCAGCTGCCTTGTCATTTTTGTCTGAAACTGTAGCTGGAGAACCTACTGTCTACTTTTAGTACAAATCCTAGTGGTTAGATTTTTAGAGCTGCAGACTTGAGATCAAATCTTTTTTTCACTCTAAACAGTTTTGACACTGTAACTCCCACTTCACGGAAGAAAAACCAAGTTGCAAGGCTACAGGAAGGAAAACTAACCACTATTCTTTCCCAAGATGAGCAGATGACTGGCAAAAACAAGCTAGAAGCAGAACAAGTGAAAGGCAGTGTGATGTGGTAACATCATGAATGAGGACATGCAGAAATGAGCTGCATGGGTTCAGATTCCTACTTCCCTAGATAATTTAGGGTTTAATTCACCAAGTGAAACATAAAAGCTAAATGACTGCATTAACTGGAGCTGCATTGAAAGTCTGCATTAGGTTATATTAAGAGAATATAAGTAGTAATCTAAGTATAACTGCAACCACGCAATACGTGTAATTGAAATAGAGCACTGTGTTGGCAAAACATTAAACTGTTTCCTAGCTCTAACCTGCATGGATCAAGTAAGCAGCAACTGCAAAACTTTTGCATTAAGTTACTGAAGTTCCTATCACAGCTTGTAGAGAAGGAAATCACAATGAAGACAGCTAAGTGTTTCTTGAAGAATGGCATGCTGTTCCCAAGTCTCTTGTCTAATTAAAGACCCAAAACATTATCAAAGGGAATCAAGACTTGCCATTCTTTTATGAAGAATTATTTTTATCACATGATTAAAAACAAGCAAGACAATTCACAATGCATCATATGGTAGCATTTTTGTGTCTAATGTGATGGCAGATTTCAGTTCCATAAGTGTATCAGTGGTCCCATCTGATGGCAAGAGATCAGCTCAGTACTTGGACTGCATTATCTGAACCAAGTTACAGTAACCTCCAGAAAATACCAGCTCTGACCAGAATCCCATCCTACTGTACAACTGGCAAACATGCTAGAAAACTTGGAAGCTTGCAAACTAAATAAACAAGGATAAAAGATTTGTGCAGATAAGAACTGAGGAAAGTGCAGACTGGCTTACCTCAAGTCACACAGTCAAGCTCCAGTAAAGCATAGAAAGGAGCCTGAGGTTCATCACTGAAAATCCAGAGGGATTATCTGGATGCAGATCACGCTTTGACTTTTATGATAAAAAATTTGCTTGTATCTCCCAGCTTTATGCTATTTTATGTGATCTCTAAATTAAAGAGAAAAATAATAGTAAAAACCTGCTTTCTCCAAATTCTGTGCCTAGCGTTTGTTTAGTCAAAGTGTGTAACTGAAGATAGCTTACAAGCAGGGCATAAACTCTTTATTAGTAAAAGAACTGAGAAAAAATAAGGATCACACCTGTGTCATATCTTTGCACCCACAGAAGTGGGAAAATGGGGAAAGATACATAACTTCAAAATTACTATAATATTGATTTATTACCATCTCCAGCAGCATTATGGCCAGGCATTAGGGTGGAAATTGAAGCAAGTAAGACAAAATTTTCTCTCTCCACAAAATATAACTTGTATTATTAGCAAGGAATTATTTTTGCAGTTTATTTATAAATACTTCTCTATAGATATCTGCTACTTCAGTCTTAGTACGTTAAGGTAACTCTAAATGGCAGGTCCTGTTTGAAACCAAACTGTACTGTATTTTATATTAAAATGAGGATTCTTTTACAAAATATTAGTTAATGAGATATTAGCAACTAATGCACTGGAAAGGCCAGATGGGAAGATAGTCAACTATCTAAATCAGATTTTCACAGTGAAGTAAACAAATTACTAAGCACACTTATCTGGCTTCATGCCAACCTATACTCAAGGGAACTGATCAAAGAATGGATCATGAAAAGGTTTTTGGGAGCAGCTAAATTCTACAGCTGTGGTCTTTGTTTTTCTAGTACTTTGCAAGAACAGAAGGGGGAATTACGAAAGCGTCTATCGTACACTACCCATAAACTGGAAATGCTTGAAACGGAATTTGATTCTACACGTCAGTATCTTGAAATAGAATTGAGACGTGCTCAGGAGGAACTTGAAAAAGTAACTGAAAAACTGAGAAGGTTAGTAACTAACTTTTTGAAATAAACAGTTGTTAGGAATTTACAAGTGGCTGTGTAAGATGTATGAATAAAAAAATATAATCTTTTAGTCTCAAATGTACAAAACTTATTATTCATTGTGCACCATGCTTTAACATTGACTATACATGTTTCATTTTTCCAAACATGTATTACATACCACATGAAGTTATTTACATGTGATATGTAAAATGTCTATATATTTATAGTAAATATGCATACTGAAATATACAAATATAAGTGCATATATGACACTTTATGTGTAAATAGGCATGTGGATTAGTGCCACATTATGTTACACATACAAAGATTATAAGCACACAATATATATATATACTTACAATTTATATATATGAATCTTTTTAATTACTTTAGCTGCACATTTTCTGTTGCTATTCTCCATTGCATTGATGCAACAGAATAGAATTTGGTCCTCCACCACTCAAAGCTGAGACTATGAACAATCCAAATACTATTATGACATTTCACATTATGCTATAGCATATCATTCGCTTTTTAGTTCCAAGTAGATTGGAATGATACCAAAACCTATTATTATTTAAAATTGTTGAAGCTGTGATACAGAGCCATTGCAAATCAGAGGCCCAGTTAATGTTCATGATAAATTATAATACGCATGCACTGCTGAAATTCCTGGTGCTGATTAAAATGATCTGTAATCTAGCTTTAAATTTATCAGTGATTCTTATTATCAATTTTTTCATTTGTTTGCAAAACTTCTGAACCTAAAATTATCCATTTATGAGGAATGTATTTGCATTTCTTGTGAGATGTTCCTAAAATTATGTAGATAATTGAACTGTTTGATTTAGCTCATTGGATGAGTCAAAACAAAATTCAGAATGAATCATCCCAGAGCTTCATACCCAACTCATACCCAAAGAAATATCGTTCATTCCTTGCAGAACACAAAAAACAAACCAAAACAAAGCCAGAAACCATCAACAAACTGAGTTAGTCAAATTCTTTGATCCAAATTTTAAAGAGAATGAAGCTGTAAGACCTCAACTTAGGAAGCAACCTAATGTGATCTTATAACTTAAACACTTCTTAACCAGGGACACTTCTTAAGACAAGGCTTAAATCTACACACATCTATCAAGAGCAGTCTGGAGGCTGTCCATGCTGTTTTCTTCCCAACAGTGTATTTCCTATCACTTCACTTAGCTATGAAAAGTAACTTCATTCTTGACATAGGTTTGCTCCAGTACATTACAAGACAGGGAATGCTGGTACTCATTTCTCTCAAATTATTTCAGACACAGTTGCCATAAGTTAGTAGAGGTGCTGACCACCTAACTTTTGTTAAAATAAAGGGGTTTCCTGGTCATTGGGAACTGATGAGTTAAGCACCCTTCAAAACTTAGGCCAGGCAGAGTCTAGACCAAACATCAGATTGGTAGAACTGATTTTCCAATCTTCTAATGGGTCATTGTACCATATTACAAAGAAAACTTACACTAAAAATCATGTTTCAGGCAGGTGATTACTCCCCTGAAGAGATATCATATTTGAACCCAAAATATTTTATAAGGTGAGCATTAAAAATGTTTTGATTGTGAATAGGAAGGCATACCACAACTAGATTTCCCAACCTGGAGAAGGATAACGTCTAATACAAAACTGTGATCCAAAAGCATGTCAGCAACATGTCATGAGAAAAATCAGTGTGAGAAAAAAAGTAACTAGAATTAGTGTCAGTAATGTATCTCTTGCTTTATTCAAGAGCAATAAAGGGAGAGAAATTCACATAAACACACTCCAAAATAAATAAGCCCTGCGTAGAGGATCCACTTGCATACTACAGAACATTTCTGTCATTAAACTTCCATAACTAACTGCAGAATTTTTCTGAGAGGCTGAATGGCCATCCACTTGTATTTCTTTCTGAATGAATGCCTTTAGTATCTTAATTTATCCAGAATTACCTGTGTTGCTGCTTGGCCTCCCCTCTCTTAGCCAAAAAAGGAGGTCACTTACGTGGCTTAATGGTCAAGGTTTTGACCTCTCTGCAAACACTTAGAGGTGGCCTTTTCCTTTATTTCTGGTGGGAGTGAAAGCAGGGCACTGCTGAGCAAGTTTGAATATATTAACTGTAAAGCATAGGTTCAGCTTTGAAAAGTGACTGAAAAGAGGTCTATGATTCTATGATTCTATGATTTCATATACCTCACAGTATTCCCCTATCTGATGTGATCGGTATAACTCTTTTTTTAGGATAAAATTAAAAAAAAAAATCAAATACCAATCTTGGAACTAAAACTGGACCCCAAAGTTCATGCTGGATTTCCTCCTTGGGACCCTTCCTTGGACAACAAGTTGGCACCCCATCATAGCTTTTACCAGAGCATGAGAAATAAACCCATACAGAGATTCGCACCACCTCCACCCCACCCCCCCAATTGTTTCACCAAAAGCAATATATTTCATGGACTGACAGGGTGTTCTGAATAGAAATCCTGTAGCTGTTTAAGCTTTGGAATAAGTGAAGGGAAAACTCCCTTGTTTTCATGAGAAAGTCCAACTGGTGACAACAGAGAGAAGAGAGGTTTTTTGAACAAGAAGTTACTGTTTTAACAGTCACTCTTCAAAGCTTAACTACACTTTGGGTGAAATTCTCTTCTTTCAAGGAAGTCAGCTCAAGCCTGTGTTTTGCTTTAGATGTATTTCATGACCTTAAGAGGGCTTGAGACTGAGTAGAAACAGAGAAACAGAGGGTTTTGCTGACTTCCCTTCTAGTGGTGATCTGCAGTCTTAGAGTAAGCGTGTGTTGTCTGCTGGGTTAGAACCCAGACATGTAATGTTCAATATGCTCAGAATATTTTTCGTTAGATCCTGAATTGGTCAAGAATCTAAACTTGCATTTAATACTTGCCCATATATGCACCTGGAGGCACATGGGTATCACCTAGCAATACAAAAACCAAAGAAATCCAGTGAAAAATGGTAATAAGTTATCTATTCACAGGAACTTATTCTTACAGCAGTTTGGCAGGGTAGTGAAGCTGACCTACTGTTTGCTTTCATTACAAAGAAGCGTGATTTACAATGTTAAAACAAAAATGTTTCATACAATGTTCAGGCTATCTGGGAGTATTTTTTCTGCAAACAAGGTTAAGTTACAATTTGTCTATCTGATCATTGTCAAATTTGAATAATTTTCCCAATTCTTTATTTTTATTTTTTTTTACAGTGTTGCCCACAGATTAATTTAACTATTCTATTCCTCTTTTATCCCTTTAACACTCTCTTCCAAATATTTCTAGGTTTATTTATCTCCTCTCCACCCACATTTGCTGGCACTTCTTTTGGCGCAGTGGATTTCCAATTTGGGTTATATGCGTATATGTGCATGTGTATGTGTTTGTGTATGTGTGCACATATTTGTGCTCATTTTGACTACCTTTGCATACTGTTCTCAATAGAAATACTTTCTGAAGCACAACTTCCTACTTAATGTGGATTTTTCAATTAGATCAGATTTTATTTTACTGGGAGGTGATCGGGTTTTTTCCATGCTAAATTAATGTGTTAAAGAACTAGGGTTTATGGCCTACTTTCTCCTAAACATACAAAAGAGAAAAATTTGATGGCCAAAGAGAAAAAAAAAATAGAAGCAAAGAAGCAGACTGTGATAAGCTCTTGCAAAAATTCCCTACCTATCTATGGCATAGAAATTTTGCCATCAAAGAGCAAATACAGTAATAGTAACCAACCTTCCTATAATCTATATCGAGAGAAAAGGTGCCAACAGAAGCTGAGGAGGAAACCTGCTGCTGTATTTGCACCCTTACAAGCCATATATCCAATTAGCAGTTACTGCTGGTTTTATTAATGAACTCGAAGTTCTAGAAAAGGAAACTTCAGGATCTCCCTTGAGCTCTCCACATAGGTCTACACTGCAGAACAAACCAGAGTATGGAGACTCCTGAGCAAGAAAAGTCCTGAACCAATATTTTTTCCCCTTTTTCTTTCAGGAATTTGCACAGATGGTTTCGAACCCATGCAAAATTTTAGGAGGTTGCAGGTGCTAAAAGTTTCCATCAGTTTTACACTACCTCTAATCGAGCCACAAGCTGCCTGGGCGCAAAGCAAGGTTAACCTTTTCTATTTTGCTTTACTAGAGAAAAGATGCAGACCTTGACAGAGCAGATCAGACAGACCTGGGGCACTTCAGGTCTCAGCCAACAGACCTTATCATACTTTTTAAATCCTTTTTCTCTACACCATGGCACACAGCCTTACCAGCAAAATATAACTATGTTTGTGCTGAGTAGCAGCTTGCAGGCAAAGCCAATCTAAGCCTTTTTTTTTCTTTTGTCCACTAATTTATCAAAATAATTTCTGCTTTCTCCTGTGCCATGAAAAGCTGGGTACAAAGTACCCTGAGATTTCTCAATGTTATACTGACAGCTAAATAGCCATGAAAATCCCAAGTATACCTAGATCTGCACAAATAAATGTCTATACAGAGGCTTAGTGGCAAACACTGTGTTTAACTGGAGCACAGACAATGCAGGGATCCATAAACTTCAATCAATCCTTGAAGTCACACAGACATTTACACAATGGCACTGTGGGAACTAGTGAGTAATGACCAAACCATAGGTTAGTTCAAGTCTCACAGATTTTCAGCCCATTTGGGTCACCACCTTAGCAAACACTGTACTGCAAATTCTCCTTAGAGTGGAAAATCTCCACTCTGTAGCTCTGTAAAATATACATGACACTGAAACTACTCCCAGGCTCTCAGGGCATGTTTGAAATGGCTGCCCTGAGGCTGGGATGACCCTTGATACCCCAGGGAGATTTATTCATGGGAGTGTCATCATTTATGGCCACAGAGCAGATGTCCTTGGCACAGACATCCTCTCCCAGGTCCGTGGGGCAGATGTTACCATATTACTGGGAGTCTTAAGACGGAGCACTGCATGCCTTGCAAGGGACACAGCAAGCCACTGATCTGTCTCTGAACAGAGAATTTTTATGATTTAACTGGAAAGAAAATCTCCATGGCAACAGATACAGGGAGAGACCTGAACCATCTACATTGCTTTACTGCCACAAAGGGGAGACTTGGACACCTCAGTTTTCAGTGGCATAGTTCAAATGCAAATCATTCCAGTTTTAAGAACCACTCCTAATCATATAATAAACCAAAGAGACTTCTTTAATCCCAGTCCCTTCCTGATCATCATGGAAACTACACACAGATCCAGGCTTCTCAGAGCAGGGGCTTTCTGCTGAATAAACATGCATTAAATCTGTGATCACTCTAACGGTGAACTAATGCTAACCCTTGCATGTTGTCTAAAATCAACTCTCCACTGAAAATACTTTGACCCTTTGACTTAAGATTCCCAGTACAAACTTACAGATGTACTCAGACAAAGTTTTCACAGCTAAGCTTCTAGCGTTTGCTTTACATCCTGCTGAGGAGGTATGTACAAACAAGACCAAGGAGCTACCCTCCTTACCTTCAGTGAAGAGAAAAGGAAACCTTTCTCACAGCTACCAAAAAATTAATGCTCCTCTAACAGGAAGTGCAGCTTATTCCTTACAATACCAAGGTTACCATTCAAGCAACCTAAAGATGTACAAATTGAAACTTTGGTGCATCATTCTATGAGCAGGGACGCCTCATTTTGTGAGTTCATTCAAGCCCTTGGTGCTAATCAACCTTTTCCAGGCTAAGCTATCTGAATGTATGTCCTGGAGAAAGAGGATAGGTTTAGCTCTTGAGAATAAGCAATTCCTTGAACTTCTGTAAAAAGAAGGAATATTCTCTTTATATGGTGCTTTTGCTACAGTCATTAGGTTTCTGCTGCAATTTTGCTTATTAAGATTGCCACATTAATCTTTTCTGTACTAAGACACATAAGAAAGCATACAGCTCAAGCTTCTTCTCTAGCATATTATTCCTGAGCCTGTGCACAAGTGGAGAACAGCAAATATATTATCTCTAGCTGGTGGAATTTGCTGTTAATTATAGCGAGCAAACATGAAAAAAGAAGCTTGCTTAGGAAGTAGGTGGTAATTACATTTCAAAGGCAACCACTGACTGGCAACAGGAGTGATAAAAATGTAGATTTCAAGTACTGCAAGCCAAGGTTTTTTACTGATGTAAAAATTACAGGTAAAGAACAGCATGAAAAAATAGTGCATTCAATTACATTATATCATCTTTGTTTTAGGATACAAAACAATTACCTAGCCTTACAAAGAATTAATCAGGATCTGGAGGATAAACTTTACAGAATGGTAAGTTGTCATTAATGAACTTTCTTTTTTAATTAAATGTGGTTTTATGGTTCTTAAATCTTAGAACAAATGTATATGTAGCTGTGACAAAAAAATACCACCCTAATGCTTCAAACATAGTATGCTTTAAAAAGATATCTGACTTTATCAGTATCAGCTTTTAGAGCTAAAGCTATGTGTGATGGCATAGGTCTATCAATTTAAACAGAGATTTCACTGGCTAATGATCTGGCTGAGAAAATTGTACCTTCAAAATAATTCTGGTTAATTTAGTTAATAACTTCACGGGTTTTAAATATATATGTTTTCATTAATGACAAATTTAAATAAGGTAATGCAAGGTTTTCTCATGCTTCTTAGATGCTTTAACTAAGCTTTTATTGAGGGATTTAATAGACCTTGAAGGGTCTGACTTTTATATGCTGTCATAACTCTCAATCTCAGTGTATTAATTTCCAATCTGCATGTGTCTGCAACTGTAATGTCACTGTCACAGGCCAATTTATAACTCAGTGAGGAAATCACTATGCCATTTATGGGCTTCACATCTAGGAAAAGTGTTGCAAGATGCAGCACCACTCATTAAAAATAGTTTCGAGATGTTAAAAAGAAATAGTGCCCTGGCTCATTGTTAATGCTGCTGGGATATCAGAATTGCTGTTAGGAGAAAATCTATAGAGACATGTGAATGTAATATTTAAAGAGGAAAATTTTAAACTTCCAAAGATCCTTAGGTTATAATTGCAGACTGACCTGCTCCTCCTCTCCTGGCTCAGTATGATCAGCTGACCTCTGTTCCACCCAGCCACAGACCTGGTGTGGCCCTAGAAAGCATAATGCACACATGTAAACACACGGTTTATAGGTCCAGAGTCCTGATGTACTGCTACAAGGATGCTAGGATAAGCCCGTATTTTACACAAGTATCATATGTAACATCTTCATAGGTGGGCAGCTTGGAATGAGTGGAACAGATTATTGTGCTTTCACTGTTAATAGGGACTGTGGCAACTTCTGGAGAGATACCAGCCTTTACTAAGAAATGGGAAACAAACCTTTGAAAATATCATCATTCTTATCTCAGCAGTCTGTTGAAATAGCTGACAATGAATAGAGTACTGATGCCTTTGTAACTGGCAAAGTTACAGCTGGTTATAGTGATGTTTGTTCATAAATATATATAAACACTGCAAGCAGAAATAGCTTTTTTTCTCTTTTTTTTTTTTTTTTTTTCTCACCTCTTTTTTTGTTAATTCTTTTTCCTTTGGGAATTTTTCTTGATCGGTGGCCTGAAATATATTAGATATGCATTACAAAAGATAAATAAAGTAAAGGCATTCTGACTGGCAAATAAAATAAAAATATTACAAACATAGAAAGAAGGACTCTAGAAAATCCATACTTTTTTATCAGGTATTTTAGACCAAAACAAAGAATTTTTAACCTGCTGTTTAAGCATCCACTTAAAAAATTATTTTAGAGCACAGTACAGAAAGAAAGAAGGCTGGTTGCATAGAACACTCTACCTTTCTATATCCCACTAATATGACAGTCACTGAAGGCAGCTTTAAAGGCTTGAAGATCAACAAGGGTCTGTACAGCATTTAACTCCAGACTGCTTTGCTATCTGAAAAATTGAAACTGAAGACAAAAAATAAAACCAAACAAATGTCAAACTGAAATACTATTGAAAGCAAAAAGATGAGGGGCATACTATCATATTTGATTTAGATAAGACAAACTATTTGATTTTCAGGGCTCTTGAAAACCCCTCAATACTTCAGAGAAAGTTGAATTACATAACAGCTGGTCTGGTTAATCAACAAGTTATGGTGGACAGAGCTATTGGATACCTTTCTCTCCTTTTCCTGCTTAGGAAGAGCTGCCTTGTATATTTTTTGTTGAAGTTACTCAGTTTGCCATTCCAAAATCAAAAGCTTTTGATTTCTCAGCCTTTTTACATATCCAAATATACAAACTATGTGCTTACTTTCTCCCTCTGTCCCCTACCCCATCTCTATAAACACACATCAATTATGTATATAAACGCACACATATATACACTCAGATTCGTACGCAAATTTTGGCCTTTTTATGTGTCCAAATGCAACAAGTAGGGATAAGAAGATCCCTGGGGCAGTGGTCCCTCACTCCCCCTGTCTGCAGGTGACCTGGGATGCTGCCAGGAGACCATGTTCTCCCTGCCCTTACAACTCCCCCTCTCTCAGTTACTGGCCCCAGCTCATCACAATTAATCTAGCACTCTACCTTGGCTACCCTCTTCTAATGTTTTTGGGATCCTGAGTGTTAAAGCCTTTCTTTACTGCTCTTGGTATAAGGGATGTAAAAAATAATCATTAATTCATTAGCAGTCACAGAAAAGAAGCTGAAGTAGCCGTTATTTTTCTTCTAGGCTCTGCTTCCTTTGAGTGCTAATCTATAAAATATTAAAAAAAATATTTGAGAGTGTCATGGTTTAAGCTGTAAATCAGCACACTTCTTATCACTGCAAATTGTATCCAGTTGAAACTTCTGTCACATCAGAACTGGAAATAAAAATATAGAATCATAGAATCATAGAATAGTTAGGGTTGGAAAGGACCTTAAGACCATCTAGATCCAACCCCCGTGCCATGGGCAGGGACACCTCCCACTAAACCATATCACCCAAGGCTATGTCCAACCCAGCCTTGAACATCGCCAGTGATGGAGCATTCACAACTTCCCTGGGCAACCCATTCCAGTGCCTCATCACCTTTACAGTAAAGAATTTCTTCCTCATATGCAATCTAATCTTCCCCTGTTTAAGTCTGAACCCATTACTCCTTGTCCTATCACTATAGTCCCTAATGAAGAGTCCCTCCCCAGCGTCCCTTTAGGCCCCCTTCAGATATTGGAAGGCTGCTATGAGGTCTCCACGCTGTCTTCTCTTCTCCAGGCTGAACATATAAAATATAAACCAGTCTGTGTTGTGAGAGTTTGCAGTGTTAAACTGGGCAAGACCAAACATACAGCACAGTAGAGGCAGATGTAACACAGAAATAAAATTCTGCTGTCACTACTCATAAAACTCTCACTCTTACCACAGTCTGGGTCTTTAACTGGAGATTTGTTTCACCTTGTAAGCACTGGTAAAGCAGAGGAATATACAGGCTGTCTTCTTAAATAATTGAGCTTTCTAACTCTTTTTTCCATTAAGATGTGGGAAAAGACTAAGTAGAGTCTGAAAATTTTGCACTGTGATTGCATCACAGGACTGTTCAATTTAAGAACCTTTTATAATATCTAGTTCTAGTTGTCACAAGTAGTCTATGTTTTCCATTACAATTGTTTGATTTTCCCAAGGATGCTCTGCCATGGTTTTGTTGCTCCCAAACAGCAATTACAAGTAGATTATGCAAGTCATCCCAACACATGTTAATAAATCCTGTATATTATCTCAGTCCAACAGTATTCCCCATATGATCACCAGTGGAATTAAGCAATGTATTTTAAAAAGCTTTTGAAGTTCTAAGGCTTTTGGTTGCAGTTCTTTCTATATTTCTACCCTTAAAGTCAGATTTTTAGTGTTATCTACATTTGGGAAGAACCAATACCTAATAATAGCTGCTTAATAAACTTAATTGCTAATGAAAATCTTACCCATTTCTCCTCTCCCATCTTTATTTTGGATGTTGGTGAGAACTTTATCGTGGAAATCCAGCTGCCAAAGGCTCATGAGACCTTATTCTCCAGAAACACCCTAAATTTTGTCTTTTGTATTTAGAAAGCAACAACTCGACAGACAGACAACTCAATGGTATAAGCTCACTTCTCATGCAAAGTACTTCAAGAGGCCAGAATGTAAACCCCTGTTCAGTCTAAAATACAAGCTATCTGCAACTAATACAAAAATACACAGGCAGCATTAGTGGCGAATATGGAAGGTGACAGCTCTATGGTTAGAAACAAAGCCCTCTGATGACCCAGTGAAACAGCAAATAAATCAATGTACCCACTTCATAAACCCTTACTCCCACATACCCCTTGGCCTGCCAACTCATCTCCCTCAATTCTGCTGCCAAACTCCAGTTCTTCAAACACCTGTTGGATTTGGTTGCTGTTTTTAAGGCAGGAAATTGGTTTTTTCCTCCCTCAGCAACAGTGCAGGACCTTTCGGTAGCACAGGCAATACTGAATGTTGTCAGACATCTGGACTCCTATGCTTTGTCGTGTAGGAGATGCTGGCCACTGTGGCCCCAGCTACTGGCACTTTGGTTCCCCCTTCTGCAAAGCAAGCATCAGGCATTATATATTTTGTCATCCGCCAAGATGAAAACTGTTATATCACATTAATACCTGATTCTTCATTTACAGTAAGCATAGGGGGAGTGACTCAGCCGTAAATTTGGAAGTTATTATTGTACAAACCAGCAGTAAAGAGGGATTTGTGTTAAGGATGATCAGGTTTGAAACACTTAACTATCTGAGCACTACACTGATTTTTATGCAGTTTCTTGCTCTGTCTATGAGCTCAAGGAGGAGTACAAGGTACAGCAAATACTTTATGCTCTCTGCTGATTGATAAGAGTTATTTATCCAATTCTTCAATACCTCTGGCTTTCCAGTATGGTGGCCATAACATATTCCTAAGCATCTCTATATGAGGAAATAAATACAAAGATGAATTATTATGAGTTGGACAATTTTAAGTGGTGCTCTAAGACTTTGCATCAGGAAAATGTTGTTTAAAAGAAGCAGCTTGCTGGATGTCCTGGTCAGGAAGGTAAAGAATATGAACAGTGGTGAGGAATTTGATGAAAAATCTCAGTCAAGAATCAAATGCATCTAACTAGCAGAGTGAACCCATTGCCTTGGCTTTGGAATTTAAATCAGTACCTGACTCTCCCAAGACAGCTACAAGACAGCCACCAGTCACCCTTCAGTATGGTTTAAGTCATATATGAAAGAGGAAGGTAATAAAGAAAAAGCCTATTTCTGACACAAACCTAACAAAAGCAGAAGCCCAGCATGTTTATGTTCTGGCTCCATCTCTGGAAGTGTTCAAGGCCAGGCTGGATGGGGCTTTTGGCAGCCTTGTCTAGTGGAAGATGTCCCTGCCCATAGCAGGGGGCTGGAACCAGATGATCTTTAAAGTCCCTTCCAACCCAAACCATTCTGTGACTCTATGACAAATTTGACAGTGACTTTGAAAGGCATGATTTAAATCACATCTTTTTAATTTTCTTTCCTTTATGAAGAATAGCTTGCTTCTCCCCCTACTGTATGTCCCGTGAAAATCAATCAGAGTTGACCTAAATATACTTAAAAGGATTTACATCCCAAAGACAAGAAAAGTTTAGAGTCAGCTCAACCTGACAGGCTCATTTGCTCACATTCAGTGAAGACAGCTGTGAATTTCAAGAGAAATTTATACTGGTAGGTTAGTTGAGGCAGTGGCCAGACAAAGTCCATGTTATGTGGACTAAAACAACTGAAAAAAAACATTTCTAAGGAGGGAAATGACCATAAATGCCACAGAAACAAGTAATGTATAAAAATAGTATTTGAAAAAACTCATTTCTAAGGGGACCTTAGGCTTTACCTCTTTATGCTTACAGGCATTTTTTACTAAAGATCTCCATCGAGAGATCTAGCTGTTCTCACACTATTTTTTCAAATAAAAAATTACTGCCAAATACATGGTAGAATCAGCCTTTTAAACCTACACACATTAAGACCTGCAGCAACTACACAGGCTCAGACTGAGTAGATGCATTAGTTTTGCAGTCAAATAAATGAATCCTTCTGGGTAAAGTTGGAGTATGTCTCCTCACACAAGCACACAGGCTTTCAGTCATCCTCAGTTCTTTTTCTCTCTCTGAATAGAGATTCATTTCCTATTGTTATCCCATTGTTATGTGGCTGGCAGAGTGATCCTTCTTCCTCAGAGACTCATGAGGCATTCCATCCTCTTCCTAATTGTTGTAGTTGAACATGACATCACAAGAGACTGTTCTGAAAACTAGCTTCCGTTTTTTTCTAAAGCCATTCTTTTGTTCTGTCTCTCCCTCTCAGTAGGACTTCTTCCACAAGTATGACCACAGCCTAACAAAACTGCAAAGTGGTGGTGAACACTTCTCACTTCCAACATCATCTCTATTACATGATGACAGAATTCTTTCCTTCTCAAAGTGTGTCTTCTCTCTTGTCCACCAGTCTGCATTTCTGATACCTGAAGTTTTTGGTTGTTTTCTTTATCCTGATCTCCATGGTTCGGGCTCTGTCCCCCAGGACACCCCCTGGGGCTACCGTTTTTACAAGCTGGGAATAGAAACAGCTGTTGTTTTGAAAGTAGATGAAAATTATAGAAATATTTCTGGGTTCTGGGTATCTTTGACCTGTGACTTCCTTGTAAGTGCCTTCAGCCTCTGTGAGTGTCTGCAACTCACCACAAAGAAAGGGAAATGAAGAAGATGTAAGAATAAGCCTGAAAAGGCCTTCTGCAGAAGGCTCTTCTCATCTCAAAGTCCTTAATGAAGGCTGGTATTACCTGTGAATGTGGAAAACAAGGCACAGAAGAGCAAAGTGTCTTTGAGACATTAAGGTCATTAAGAAGCAGATCATTGAGGTCACTGAGAAGCAAGAAGAAAATTTTGAAATAACTTCAATGCCCTCTTTATCCAGATCCACTGCCTACAAATAAGATCAATGTATTTCCTAGATGCTCTTAGATTTAATTTACAATGCCAGTTACTTATGTCCTGTCTGCAAAATAAACTGAAAATGGCAGACAGGGTTTATCATAGATTGATTAAAAAAATAATAACAATAATAATAAAGAAAACTATATACAAATGGAGTACTGGTACTTAGTCCAGGTTGCTATAGGAGGGTTGTGTCACCTGTTTCTATAATCAATTTTATTTCTAAATAAAGAAAAATACTTTTTGGAAATCATATAGCAGCTATACAACTCAAACCCATGCAATTTTATCTGTACAGAAGGGAATATGGAATTAATTGAGATAAGAAGACAATTATTTTTGTGGAGAGAAAATGAAAAGAGGGATGGACAAAGACTAATTTGGGTAATGTCTTTTTTAATTGCATTCCTTATGCTCAGAGAACAGTACTAGAGGTGTATAAGATCGTCAACATAAGATCTCTAGTCAATTTTGTTGCCACAAGTAGCCTGTAGCTCCAGCAGAGTCCTCTGCTCATCAAGATGTAATATGTAATCTTCTACTTCTTTCTTTTTCTTTCTAGAATCAAACATTTCTTCTTTCAACCTATTGTCACTAACACAGCTTAAGAAGATACTATTACATTGACTTCAGCATCAATCAACAACATCTCTATTCACTCCAGCTATAATTTATTTAGCATTTTATTATCCAGCAGGGCTCTACCCTAGCAAAGCATGCCACTGATGTGAAATACGGGAGATGATAGGTACATAGAAAGACTATAAACACATTTTGTCAGCTTCATCTAAATAGCTGGTAGAAAGAGCACAGGCTGTGAAGTTGACTAGCCAGCTTTGAAAGGCTTTTAATAAGTTGATAGGTAAGATATTTTTTCAAGGAGAATTTCAATGCTGCAAGAGACCAAGGGAGGTGATGGCAAGCAAAACCATCCCTCTGGCTTCCCATAAGTTAGTCCTGCTGTCAGTGAGGTTAGGCGATGGACTGATTATGCTCATTTATAAACAGTAGATCCTCGGTGCTGAAGGTTTCCCAAAGAACTGGTCATAAGCCAGCAAGATATAACAGTTATAAACTGAAAAGAGTATTTTTGCCACAGAAGATATCTAGTGCCTGGAGTAAAGTCCTGAGCACTTGAAAAAGTAATGAGCAGACAGCTAATTCATGCTTACAGGAGCAATCAGGATGAGCATTTATACCCTGTTCATCCATATTTTATATCAGAGTCTATCTAAGCAGAACCGAGGACAGGAATGATTGACAGAACTCTTCCCCATGCAAAGATCAGGTTTGTTTGCAGTCACTGATTTAGATAAAGTTTCCCTGTTTATAATTTAAATTTTCTGCTCAGATTTCCATTCCAAAAGAGCTGGGTACGGGGTGACAGGTGCCTTTACCCCAAGCTCATGTTACACACAGGGTACTCATTGAACTGAAAACCTCAGAAATATTTCCAGATGACACTGTGACAAGACCACCTTTAGCAGGAGGTGCAGATGTAAGCAGCTTTTATTATAATATCCTTTTGCACAGGGTATGCCATGTATGCTGGCCTTATTTCAGATAAGGAGCAACCCCATACAGATATCAGTGATAAGTCATGTGAACTGATGTACACTACTTAGAAACACAATCCTCCTATTGACCTCAGTCAGTGTGTGCTTGCCCCATGAAGAAACACTAAAGACCAACATGAGTACTTCTTTGTACTGGAAAGAAAAGTAATTATCTTGTATAAGTTTTGCAAATCACTTGCAAGGAAAGCACGCTTTTACTTCACAAGCAGCACCTCAACAGCACCTCACTAACCAAATTTCTTTCTGTGTTTTCTTATTAATTATATACCAGTGCCAATTTTGTTTTTTCCTTTACTGCTATGGAATTAAATTTCAAGCCTGTAACATCGGGTAGTCAAGGAAACAAATCTTTATGAGACCTTTAGTAGTACGTTGAATTTGATATTAAGAGCAAATCTTTCTTGAAGTGAAATGCCATAATGCATAAGATCAAAATCATCAGACGAAACTCTATAGCCCCACAATATTATCTTTAATAACATTATACTCTTTGGAAATCAAGAAGAGAAATTGGATTCTGCTGCAGCTTATTTTTAATCAGAAACCAAAGTTTATTAAAAGGGATAAATTCTCTAATTTAACTCTGATGCAAAAATTAGATCGGTAATCTAGATTTGAGGCAACACATCATTTATCAAGGAAAAGATACTCCTTATTTCCATAGCTCTGTTTTGCAGAATAAATCTTTAAAACTGTTAAGGACATCTATATATCCAGTTCCTCTGATCTATCATAAAAAAAAAAAGAAAATACTAATCTTGAACATCCCACTATGAATTATATTCCCCTATATTTCTTACATCAAAAAGTCCACAGTAGTCAGAAAGAGGTGTTAAAAAAGCAAACCTCTCTAATCCTAAACTCTAAACTCTTCCCTTGTAACTCTTTTAGCAGAAGAGCAAAGTGGACTATAAAAATTTCAGCTGACAGATAAATCTCTTGCCTTGCAAATTCCTTTCTTGCTTTTCCTTGGTATGTCTTCATGAAATCCATCCCCAACTCTAATTGACTTTTCCTCCTCTTTCAAGCCAATTTTTTTAATCCTTTATATCTCAGAATACTC
This sequence comes from Psilopsiagon aymara, assembly GCA_024733675.1. Taxonomy (NCBI): domain Eukaryota; kingdom Metazoa; phylum Chordata; class Aves; order Psittaciformes; family Psittacidae; genus Psilopsiagon; species Psilopsiagon aymara. Next base: position 67,445 of record JANRGW010054049.1, on the reverse strand, counting down.
TTGGCCCTGGGTTTGCAGCTTGAAACCAATTATCTAGGTGCATGCAAGCACACCAGTGTCTCAGTCTCCATAAAGTATTTTCTCATTCTTCTCTTCTGTGATCTCTTAGATATGTCTTGGCTTTATTTTCTATTTTTTCTCTGATAGCCTTGATCTCCGTAAAAACGTTGTTTGAAGTAGATTGTTGGTCATGTGGTATGCAGATTTCACTATCTGCTGTATAAATTTGCTGGATTTTCTTCAAACTATTTACTTCCTAGCCGTATTTTCAGTCTTGCCACCTCTATGCAATTCTTCATTATTGCAGACGATATATGTAGAAAAATAGATCTTTTTATTTTGGGAAATGATGAATATCCCAAACATTCACAATGTGATTATGGATATTTTCAATGGGTTTAAATTTACTAAATTAATACTTTTGACTATTCTTCCCCAATGTACCACAGAATAATATGGCATGAGAAGGATTAGAGAAGACTTGATTTAATTATATGCTCTGTCTGAGCAAATACAATTCAATTAGGGAAGATGTGATTATTAAATCTAAAATGCATTAGCATTCACCAATAAGCTGTATGAGCTTTAACTTAATAAATAGTTCTTTTACAGTTATCCAACTACTAGACAGAAAATCAGAATTAAAACCTCTAATAAAATTAGCCTAAGTCTCTCAATACAGTTTTTAAAGCATAATTTACTGAGTGGATCTTTATGCATCACTTTAGTAAGCTCAAAGAAGCTTGTTCCAGTGTTGAGTGATGTTCAATTATTAGAGGATTCTGTTTTGTCACAAAACATGGCTTTCTGTATTGCAGGTTTAATTCAAAAGAGCACAGTACAATATATTGGGATTTTTTTTTTGTCTCAAATTACCTTGTATTTCAAGGGGGGGGGGGGGTCAAAACTTCTATACTTTCCTTCAATTTTTCTCTCAAATTTCTGGTGTGGATGCAGAGAGACATCAAAGAATGCAGTGCCTACATAAGCAAAGGATAAATAAAGTAAAACTTTAATTTATGTACAAGATGCCATGAAAGCAGATTAATCTCTATCAGAAATCTATCTTATCAAGATAGATTTAATCCCCTCTAACAGTACGCAACCAATATCCAACTCAAGATGCTAATGAGAGAATGTAGGGAGTGCAAAATATGGCCATGTAACTTGCTGTGTTAAGATTTCCCATATGTAAAGCTCAAGCTAGCTATCTGACTTTATGGACCTGACATGAGGAGTATCTGAGCAAGCTAAACCCTCTCCTGAAGCTACACCAAGCCTACCCCACCAGCAGGGGAAACTGCTATGCTCATACTGCCAGTAGAAAGCTAAAAGCAGAACTTTTTAACCTCAGGCTGAATGTCTTCACTTGATCACTTTTTTTTTTAACCCAGTTACTTCTTTCTTCCTAGAGTGCACTGGGGAAAAAAATAGTCTGTAGGCAGGAGAGATGTCAACAGCTCGGTGTGACACTTTGCACCAAGGAAAGCAGCTTTCTCCTTTTCCCGTCCCATGGTGACTGGAGAATTACCTACCAATTAGATGCCTCCCCACTGCCTGCTCTGCTCCTCCATGAATTTTCATACTGTTATATTAATGTATCTGTATCTCAGGATTCCGAGTTACAGTGACACAGCAGCTCAGTAAATATAACATCGCAGGGGGACACTTCACTTGAACAAGGCTTATTTTACTCCATGGTGACAAGTGTAATTGGTTTCATTCTTTGCAATGAGATTTTGATAAACCTTCACTACATGGTCTTGCCCAGCTTCCATTGCTCAACTTTCGGAATTTTTCTTCTGGGTAAATAGCCAAAGGTGAAAAATAAACAGTGAGAATATATTGCATGAGGAAGAAGAAATATAGGCCAGAAGTCCTTTAGGAAGAGACTGCTAAAGGAGCATGGGTCTGCTTCTTCCAACATATTAACTACATATACTCTTCCCTGATTTAACACAATTTTAAAGACTGAGAAATTAGAATGAGGAATTTTAATGGTAATTTCCCCAGAGGGGCTATTGCCAGGTATATTTATTATCTCCGAATGAAGAGTTCTCAGTAGACTGCTGAAAGATGGAAAACACCCCTATAATTCCAGGTCAGAGAGTCTTCCTACCCTACAAAGAAAATAGAACAGAAAGCAGGAGGCCCAGGAAGAGAGTTGCTAACTAGGCATGTGGCTTTAGGTGGCAAATTTGGGGTCTGTGGAATCCTGATCTATTTGCTATGAGGAAAGAAGCTGGTTTGGCTGTACTCCACTGCAGCAAATAGGAAAGTACTGTCTGTGGAACTTGTGAGCCAGAAATCAACCAAAATCACAAAAAGGGAGCTGAAAGATAAAAACCAAGCATTCTTATTTACCATAATATCAAAGTGACAATGATAAAAGCAATCCAGTCACCAAAGGGTATAAGAGCTGCCTATTATGCCAGTACTAATCTAGTCATAAATTAGAAGAATTGGAAACAATGTATGTGCCAGACTGTGACTGAATCTCATGGAAAAAACTTGTGCACCTGAAAAGATTGAATTAGCTTGTTTGGGAAAGATCAAGCTGATTGCAGAGCTTGGGAAAAATGTTTTGTATTGCCCCTGGCAACTCTAAAATAGTAGTCTTGAATATTCCTCAACTATTAATAAAAGGCAGAGGCAGATCACCTGCTGGTCTGGGCCTGCTTCAGACTATAACATTGCCATGAGTAGTGCAATAAAAATAGCTATTAGTAGCACACAGGAAAAAAAAGAAAAAAGCTGTTATCTTCACCTTCAATGACCTATGATCATGGTCACTTACAGGTAATACAGAGCTCTTTAGAAGTGTTAAAAAAAAAATAACAATTTTCTGATTATGAAAATGCTGCATTAAACATGAAGGTGTTTTTTCTTTGTCTTCATTATAAGAACAGGAACTTATCTTTGAACTAAAATGAGTTGTGTTTTAAGAGGTAAGAGATCATGAATTTACTACATTTGATATCTGTACACAGAATAAAACCCAAACCAATGGTATATTTATTTAATGCAAAAGAGTGAATCATGCAGAAATTATCATTATTTTGAGCCATACTCTCTGAAAGAAAAGATTTTAAACAGTTATCAGTCACCAATCACATTGTTTTGCTACAAGCAGATCCCACATTTAAAAATAAAACAGAACAAAGCTATGATTAAAAAACTTTAAAAGAAGATGTAAAAACTGTTATATAAAATTTAAATCATGCAAGTAGCAAGTGGAAAGAGGAATTAATAGCAGTCAATACACCAATTACAAGCCCAGAAATAGAAAGAATTGATGAAGGAAGCAAAAAGATACCAGAAAAGATTTGGTAAGATATTAGGTATAATAATGCAGCTGAAGTTCACGTAACTAGAAGAAAATTGAACAACGACTTTGGTATTTTACCTACTAGACATGATGGATTGTGCATTAGCTACTGTAATGAAGAAGTCAAGGAGCTTTTTGTGTTTGGGAAAATAAAATGTTTTTATATCTTACGATGACAAAATATTTTGCATTTTCGTAGTAACTGAGGATGATAGCAAACACAGATAACTAAAAATGGATGGTTTCAACTTAGCAACACAGATTCAGGGTTTGAAATGACCATATAAAACAGGCATTTGAGGTTTCAATATGTATTTTAGAACCATGGAAAATTTCCAGAAGATATAAAGAAGACTCAATGCCATTATAGAAAAAATGGAAATGCAATGAGCCTTGAAGTAGATGTCTTATTATTTTTTTCTTGAGAGTTTTGCTCTTGTCCACCTGCTAGATTTTCAACAGAGTTAATAAAAGAAAGCACTAGTCGGAACTTAAGGTAAAATGTGCGTTTTCATGTCACCTACTTCAAACTTAATTCAGCATAAGGGCTCAGCTACTCCCTGGGCTCCTCTCTTGTTGAGAAAGAGATGGAAACACCTCTGTAGCATGACTGTCATCTTAAAACAAGTGTCTAAGCACAGGAGCATAAAAACCCTTTGAACACCCCTCTTCCACTGACTAGAGACTAAAGAAACAGCTTTATCCAGTTCCTTACCTGCAGATGGTAACTTAAGGTTGAGTTATGAGAGATGAATACCAGGCTCCTGTGACAGTGATAATACTGTGTCATTTAAAGCTATGAATCCCTTCTTCTGTTCACCCTGCACAGGTATGTTTTTTGTGTCCTAAAAGAGAAAACCACTTAAAATTATCCTTTTTAAAAAGAAAAAAGACTGAAGATTCAAAAATCTAAGAGAAAAAAGTCCAGTCCATGAAAAGGTGGTACCATGAAATCTGATTTTCTTAAAAACAATGTATCAAACTGGGAATAACAGCAAAACAAACATTAAAAACAAGACAAGAATTATTACTCAAGTATGCAGAGCTTTCCTCAAGCGCCTGAAGCATACTTCCTTTTCTAAATATGCTTTTCATATTTACTGTGCTCTATTAAGCCAAAAGCACTGAAGAACTAGCAGATAGCTATCCAGTGCTAGGGGATTTATGTGGAAGCTTTGGATTATTTTCTTTTTCCATACATTATCTAAACATTAAACACATATTCCAGGCATGATTTTCTAAGTTCAGTGTCAATAACTGCTTGGTAGTATGCTGGGGTGAGAAAAGATGGTCTTGTATAAATGTCTATACAAGTAACATCTCTAAGTATCATTCTGTGTTTAGCAGGGTACAAAATTTCATTTCAGAAAAGGGATATATTCTTGTTGTTGCAGCAGTGCTTTTTAAAACAAAACAGTAAATTTACCAAGGCCCAAGGGTTATAAAAGCTTTGATTTATTATAAAGGGAAAATCAGATTTAACCTGAAGTGAACAAAGGCTTTACCTAATGTGAAGAGGAACTCTGTGACTTAAAGCCTGGGGGTTCTTAAATCAAAATCTGATGAGCTATAATGGCTTTGATCATCTCCTCCCAATGTCCCAACTGTTGGAAAAAGCCTCAGAGTAAGGTCAATTCTACAAAGACCCTCTTACAAATTTTCGGAGCCTCTCCACCTTCTCTCATCCTCCCTCTACTAAAGACACTAAAGCCACACAGCTTTGTAGCAGCATATTGGGTTTTCATGAGAGTTGCTGTAGTCTTATGCTGTGAGATGAGTTTGAAGTGTGTCCAGATATCTTTTCCCATCCTACTGAGACTCTGCTCCCTCCTTATGCATCAGCAACAGGGGCCCTAAGTAATTCTGAAGAGATTTCCAATACTGCAGGATGGTAAGTTCTCGGTCATGATGTCAAAAACTGCTAACACAATTAGGAGACCAAGATTCCTGAATCTGTCAGATGATTGACTCTTTCTTAGAACTTTCTATTTCTGCTGTTACCCTACCAAGTGAGTTTTAAGGGAGTATTTGACTAAAGAGAAAGAATGACAAGGTCAGGTTTAATAGTGTCAATGTAGGTTTCATAGTGTAAATACAGTAATTATTTTTAAGCATAACCCTGCATCCATAGAATTCAAAAGAAAATGCCTGGGGAACAGATATAGTTACTGTTAGCTGCAACTCTTTCATGTTGAAAAATGACTTAGCAATTGGATGAATACTTCCTTTGATGAGATCCATGATTTTCTATTCAAAACACAAAGCTCTACTCCACACCTCTCCTTCTACAATATGAAATGCCTTTATTGGCATATAGCTGCTGCAGAAAATGGTAGAGGGACTGTTGGTGGGGGATTGCTGCATTTTGCTCTCCTTTTTTTTTTTTTCTTTTTTTTTGACAATACAGTATTTATAGGCTCAGAAGTCCGTAAATCCTTACAAAGTTACACCACTTCTCATGGAGTATGAAACCCTGTATTTTCATTCTTCCTCCAGATTGATGTTTGCTGTACATTTGTCCTGTTAACACATGAAGAGTCACCTGTGTATAAGAAAGCTGAAGCTAGAGCATGTAGTGCTCAAGAAAGTGGCCTCAGTAGGTGCCTAGTTACAGAATAGGACCAGCTGTTGTCCTACAGCGGACATTGTGGTTATTCAAGAAAAGGAATCATGCTTACAGTGGCTGAGGATAGAGTAGGATATTGCTGATGGGGAAGAATGCTTTGAGTCCAGACAAGGCAGTTGAATCCAGAAAGTCTTCACATGATTGACAGCCTTAATGGGAGCAGGCTGGTTGGAAACTGGTGGCTAGAGAGAAAAGCAGAATGGTTTCTCTATGACCACAGTTTACTAGGGGGGTCTGGTCTCATACAGGAACAGTGCAATAGATTGGAAAGTTGAAAGAAGTAAGAATAGAAAGCAGAAATGAGGAAGGAGCAGAATGGTGATATAAACTGCTGTCTTTACAGTAAAATGGGATCCTAGAGAATAACCTATTTTCATAGATTTTCTATTACCACTCCTGAAATACAGTCAAGCACCTGCAAAAAACGAAAGGTGCCAGGAGGAAGGGAAGTGGTTTTTGTTGTTATCTTCTCCTTTATGTGCTTAATAGCTGTGTAGCTGACTCCTGCACAGCTTAGCTCTGGCAGCTAGGGCTTTTTAATACCATAATAGGCAAGTTAACCAATAATTTTATAGAAAATGTTAACATTGCAAATATAGAAATCAGCAAGTTTGGCAACTTCGATAGAGGCTGTATCAATCATATATGTTACTGTTGCGCTCTAATCTTTCTGCCCTGCATCTCTGGGTACAGTACTAAAATTCAACAGTACAAATATTTAAGCATATGCCAAGTTAAACAGGGGGAGATCTTAAATGAAAACCTCAGCAGGACCTTGCTGTACCAGGAGAGAATTTTTAAACTCAAAGTAAAAGCTCTTTACTAAAGCGACTTTATACAAGTAATTAAGGATAATCAGAGGGCAACATCAATAGATATTAAAGTACAGCTTGTTACAGCATACAATGCATAAGACATTCCAAAATGTATTAAACTGCAATACTAAGAGTTTTAGAGAAACATAGATTGTTTCACAGGGAAAGCACATGAAAAGTCAGCACAAGCAAGGTCTGGAGATGTATGTTAGACATGACATTAAAAGGAACTTTGAAGGCAAATTTTTATACATGATTGTCATGGTTTAATCCCAGCTGGCAACTAAGTACCTCACAGCTGTGTGGGATGGGGAGGAGAATCAGAAAAAAGTAAAACTTGTGGGTTCAGATAAGAGCAGTTTAACAGCTGAAACCAAGTAAAATATAATAATAACAATGAAGATGATAATAATAATAATAATAATTTAAAGGGGGAGAGAGTGGAATAAAACTCAAGAAAAATGAGCTGTACAACACCACTGATCACCACTCACTCATCCATCCCATCCCAAGCAGCCATCGGTGGCTCCTGGTCAACTCCCCCAGTTTATGTAATGAGCATGACGGGGGCATGGAATATCTCTTTGGCTAGCTCAGGTCAGCTTTCCTGTTTGTTCTCCCTCTCTGGTCTCTGTGCTCCTCTTCACTGGCTGAACACTGGAAACTGAAAAGCCTTTGACTTAGGGTTGCTACTTAGCAACAAATGAAACATCGGTGTGTTATCAACATTATTCTCATACTAAATCAAAACCAGCATTGTACCAGCTGCTAGGAAGAAAATTAACTCCATCCAGCTGAAAATAGGACAGTGATCAAGCTGCGGTTTCAACAAATTCTATAATGCCAAGTATATAATAAGTCTGTGAAGTGATCAGAGGAAGAATAATTTTTTAGCACCCAATTAAGGCACACAGGGTAGAAAGCCTAGGAACATAGCTGTTAAAATAACACAAGCATCTGTCAATCCTGTCTTGTCTGCTGTGTCCATTGGCAGCTTTTCCTCTCTCTGTTAAGGTGCCTTAAATCTCTCTCTAATTGTATTTATTGTAGGAAGACAGATGGTCTCACTTTTCCAAGATACATATTTCCCTTATTATATCACAGTTGGGGAATCTGCTGGTAGAAGGAAGAATTTGTATGTAAAACAGTCTGGATGAGAATCATTCCTAAATAAAATCTCTCCTGACAGTAGTAACACAAAATCAGACCTTACCCTTCTGAGATAGAAAAAACCTTGAACACACTTTGAAGCTTGCTGGAGTCCTCCTTCCCTATTAAGCTCAGCATATGCTAACACTCTTCCAGTTATTCAGTAGATACTACCATCCATTCTAATTAGACAAATTCAGTTCCCTGGAAGATATCCCTATAAACTGGTGATCCTAATTAAACCCTTTCCAATTAACTTGCTCTTCATTGTGGTTTTAGCATTATCTCACTTAAATCCAGTCAGAGACTTTTGCTATCCTGTGTGTGACTTCAGCAGCACTTTCACTACAAATAGGGGTTGAAGAATGCATTCCAGAAAAGGGATATGTCTTATGGAGATATGTCCTGGTTTAAAACATAACAAGATGCTAGTTTCCAAAGCACTTCCTGATATTTCAAATTGTGGGAGTTGAATGGCAAAATGCTTTAATTGGATGTGAAGAGCCATAGCCTCACTCACCAGTTCCCATGTATGGTTGTCCTATTGCCTCCAGCGACTCCAGGCTTATTTCACCCAGGCATCTTCACCTTTCCCCTTGTCATCAGGTTTCCTTCCCAGAGCACACCTCTGCAGCTGCTGTATGCTCATGAAGAAAACTTACAGCTTAGTACTTTTCAAGTGGACAGTGTTGTACATAAGCCTCTGTTAAACATGTTATATCCGAAGCAACAACCCGTAAGAATAGTAGCCATTACTCATAAGGGACTGTCTTTACGCTTGCAGCCTGAAACTCAAACCTTTTTATCTGCTTTGCCATAATGAAGCATGAAAAATCTTTTCCAAGACAGAAAAGGACATTTCTGTGCATATGTCAACACTCCCCCCCCAAATCTCACATTTGTTTTTCAACTCCATCTTCCCTCAAAAAAATAGTTGATGGATTTAATACAAAAGTTGGGGTTTTTTAACAAACAAGTGTAGAAGCCAAATAATTCAAAAAGGTATTCTACAGGATTAATTTCTTCAAGATGATTGAAAAAACACCTTACATTTGGAAAAAAAGAAAAGAAAAAGAGGATAATTTAAACATATTTGTGCAAAAGCCAAAATAAATGGCAAGTAAATCTTGTATTTCAGTTGTCAGGTTAAAATGAACATGTAACTGGGAAAATACATAAACACCCTGAGTAGAGACCAACTAACACTCTAATAAAAAGGCATACGATTTAGGCCCATAATTTTTCTTTCTTCATTTCTTGTAGAAGATGCTTTCTGTATCTTATCAAGCAAGTACTAAATGAAGAGATACAGAGTACTCTTACTAGTGTAAGTATGGCCTTGTGGGGTGATAGATTTGGAAGAAGACAGATTCAGAATTGGATAGACTTGGAAGGGTAGACACATAAGTCATTGAAAAAAAAAAAGATTTCATGACATATAAACATCAAGTTAAGTTGAAACTGACTTAAAGGGAAGAAATCAGATATATTTTACATAGAGAATAGAAGGAAGTTACATTTACATGCTACTGACATAGGATGAAAAGTAAAAATAAACAGCAAAATTAAGCATCAAAATTAGTATTTTCATAGGCATACATTTATAGTATGGTCTAGGGAGGACATGGGACAATTAGTCAATACATTTCTCAAGTAGCCTTATGTCCCTGCTGTTCCTTGCAGTACATCAGGATCAGAAATCCTCACACATCAGCACTCTTCGCAGCTTCCTTTCTTCTCCCCTGCATAGTTTTATCTCTTCCCTCACAGTAGGCCCTGGCTTTCACCTCCTTCATCTTCCTTATCCTCTGCCAAGTGTATGGGAAGGAAGGAGGGAGGCCAAGACAGTTCTTGTAGGAAATGATCAGCTACATGTCAGTGAGGGGAGATGAAGCTCCATGCTGCAGAGAAATAGGGGAAATAGGGTAGAAGCCCAAGACTCTTGTGTGGATCACCCTTGAAAAACTCCTTGCCTTCTACTCCATCATCTTCAGTTCTTCTGAAATTCCAATATGACCTACCTCAGTGAGATATTTGGTCAGTTTTGTCACTCAGATATGAGGCTGTTCTCTAATTCCCAAAGAGAAAGAGTGAATAAAAAGACTGGCTTGATGGTGGCTCTTCACTTTTTTCTGCAGCTTCCTTTTTAGAAATGTTATTCTCTCTTCCCAGCAATAAACTGGCTGTGAGAAAAAATGTGTCACCTGGTCAGCCTGGGAGGAGAAGACACCAACTGAAAAACAGATACATACACACTTTCCTCCGGTAATAGAGTACACATTGTTCATTTATTTGCTTATACATAAAGCTTTTCGTAATCAGTGGGCTAAAGTTGTCCTTTTGTTGTAGTTTAGCAGAGAAGAGATGCATCAGTTCAACAGCCTCATGATTTTTCTGCCCTTCAAGGAAGCAAGGAAGAGTTTACTGCAGAAAATATTATTGAATTTCTGTCTGAAATTACCCCCTTGGGCCGCCACTAATGTAAACCTAATAGATGAATCCCTCACTTTTTAGGACACAACTCAAAACAAAGAAATAAGCACTTACTGTGAATTTCAGTAGCATGAATAGAACTTTTGGGGGAAAACCTTGCAACACAGCTTAAACAGCTCAATATTAAAGTAGCAGTAGGACAAGGAAACAGAAGGAGATTATTTTGGCAGAGAAAAAAATGATATTAAGTTGCAGAAAAGACAATCCCAGTAGTATATTAATTTCCACAGGGATTTACACTTCATTAGATGTGCAGATAATTACCAAGGTAGTCCAGATGCTTTTCAGAAACCTTTGAGTCCCACTATTTTACTCTTTATATTTGCTGCCTTTATTTATTATTTGTAGAACTACACAGATCAGAATTATTATTACTGTTATTATTATTTATAGTGCCACTGAGCAGTACTATAAACCTTTGAAAGACCTTGGAGACTGTCCAGCTCACCCACTTTTTACTGAAGTGGCTCATTCCATCAAGGACTGAGAAGATGCTCAGAGCTATTTTGGTAGCAGATGTATCTCTAGGGCTGAGGATTTCTATAGGGACATAGAAGCATCAGGTACTCTATGTGGGAAATACACCACACAAAAGCCTCATGTACAACTTAAGCTCTGCAATGATGATTAAAGGGGCTTAAAGGCAAGAGCAAATAGAGCTTTGTGCAGGCTCTTTGCACCTGCATCACTTTAATTGCTTAGGCTTATTTACTTTTCCTCTCACAGCCAGAACCTAGAGATAAGCTCCCACTGCAAATCAGCTTGAATAAAGCAGCCTGCGCCAACAGCAGAAGGAAGTGAGCCCATGAATGTGTTAATTTTACTTTGCAGGCATGAACAGTTTATTATTACAGCAAATTATTCCACTTCTTCTCCAACCAAACACTAAGCAAAGCATGAAAATTAGAGCTTTAAAGTTGGCAGTGCACGTCCTTAAACAGGATGGGATACCAAGCAGATGACTGGTGAATCCAGGGGAAATGTCATAGCCTTAGCTTTCCAAGATGTCTTCAACAGCTAAAGACAAATTTTCTCCAAAAATAAAAGAAGAATGAGGTAAGAGGAATGGGATAACATGGACACAACACATGAATGTACATGATGCAATAAAATGTCTAAACAAACCGGTTAACCCTGGATATATATCTTCATACTCATTATGTCTAATTGTCTGCACTGGAAATGTGTGATGTGGAAGTCATGGTATGTACCTAGTAGTGCTTACTGGCAACCAGAATAAAGATAATAAAGAGGTTATCGTATTTCTGAGCTGTGACTAATAGCATGTCAGAAACCCAGCTCTAACCTCACACATGCCCTGGGATCATAGAATCGTAAAATAGTTTGGGTTGGAAGGGACCTTTAAAGGTCATCTAGTCCAAACCCCCAGCAGAAATCAGGGACATCAACTAGATCAAGCTGCTCAGAACTCTGTCTAACCTGACCTCGAATGTTTCCAGGGATGTGGCATCTGCCACCTATCTGGGCAACATATTCCAGTCTTTCAGCAACAGGATTAAACAACTGTGGAAAGTGTTCCATGCAAAGTGCAAATACACAAACAGGACTCTCCAGCTTGTGGAAGAAATGCAGTCAGATAAGGGTGCCAGGAAAGACATCTGAAAAGTCATGGGAAAGCAAGGAACAAACAAACAGGAACGATTTCTCATCCCAGCCAGTAAAAGAACCAGAGGGCATCAAATGACAGGAGCAAGTGACAGATTCAAAACAACAAACAGGAGGTACTTATCCACATAGCACCTAGTTAAAGATCTACTTGCCACAGGATATTGTGGATGCCAAAATCACATCTGGATTAAGAAAGTGGGAAGATACTGCTTACATGTAGTATCCACCTATAAGTAAGGACGTCCTTAAACTGAAAATTACTAGAAGCTGAGAGAATATTCTGTGAAATTACAACTCCATGCTTGCTCTGCTCTTGTACTCTACTCTGGTCACCTCTTGAACAGGTAGTTGGCTAGATGCACTTCTGGTCTGACTAATAAAATTCTTCTGTTGTTAAGACCTTTTATTGGTCTCAATAAAAGTAAAGTCTTCAGTCTGGAAAATGTAAGCTGATGTAACCTAGAAGCCAGAAGGGTAAACCACGAAAACAAAATAAATCTGAGAAAGGAGCAGCTTATATTTCATTCCTTCCTGGTTAGGCACATTACCAGGATATTTTTATATCCACCTCCCCCAGTTTTTCCTGCTCCAACCTTTTCCACATAGCCCATTAGCAAACTGCTACTCCATTTATATTGAGGGACTCAGCAGTGAGTTAGAAGTTATGTCCAGCTCTTTGCAAGGAGGAAAAGCATGAGTAAATGTATCAGTAAAGATTAATCAGAGTTTGGATATGATTCAGATGCATCCAAGACAGACAGACACCCACATTGCACTCTGCAGGAGTGGATAACTTAACTTAATAGAAACACAGAATAAAAGTCCAGAAGATCTTCTATATGACTTATAGAAAAGTTCTGTTCAAACACTTTTTCAGTGGAAAATTACCGAATCTGATGCTGTATCTCCAATATGATGATGGATTTTTTTCTCAGAAAGTGTCAGATTTTTAATGGCAAACTTCAGCTTTTCATTTAGAAAGTAATTAAAAGGTGTTCAGTTTGTAACTGCAAACTCAACTGAACACTCTGTGTCAGAAATGGCACCAAAGTATCTCAGGAATTTGTCACTTGCGTCCTTGTCTCGCTGATACCTCTGTGCCATCTGCCCTGAATGAACAACAGTTCCCAAGAGATACAGCAGTGATTCAGAGCAAAAATAGACTACAGAATATATCAACAGCCTGGGATCCCGCTTCACAAAGCAGAAGCATGCAGGAGCTATCTACACTGTAGGTCTCTGGAGGAAACACTTCTGAAACGACATTCTGGACCAAAACCAGGGAGTTCACCTCTCTTCCTCATCCTTCATTTTTGCAGCATAACTCCTGAATCTGTGCAAGCCTATATGATTTCTCAGTGCTAATAAATAAGCTTTTCTTTAAAACTTCGGGTGCAGAGGTTGGGTGAAAAGAAGTGGCAGACTTAAGAACAGTTAGGAGTGTATCTAGCAAGATTTCTCCATAATGATTGAGAGTCACACCAGCTGAGCTTTTTAGAGCAAAAGCTTTAATCCTATTGCACCTTGTTATTTTAATGCAATATGAAGTCATAAATGCCAACAGATTTGAATCTGGAAACACCTAACATCTCAACATGCTGAGACAAATGTTTTTGGTTTAGGTATTATTCTTCTCTCTACCATCAAGTTTTAAATATTACTATTGCTGTTTCCAAACATTGCCCTTCCACTTTGCTTTATTAGTTGGCATTTAGGTGTTAAGTAGTAAGTAGAATTCAGTCCACTGAGCTTTGTCACATTCTGTAGTTTGAACAGAAGTAGCTGAAGCATCATTCTATAATAGTGGCATAAGTCCTTGTATGAGCAATAAAAACTGCCACTTTCTTTGTGAAGCAAGCTAAATACTATTAAAATGATGAATTAACTATTCCCTTTTATTTGTTCAACCTTTCCCAGTGCTGTTCCCACAACTCCATTTAAATCACCAGCTTGTATTCTACTTAAGTATCTATGTGCTTGAAATGCACAGATGTCTGCATAAATGCTCTTCAGAATGGGCTGAAGGGCCATTTAACTGCAAGCAAGCAGTCAAAGGATTGAAATGGAGCTGAAATACAGAACCAGGATTAATCCCCATGTTCTGAAACAGCTCTTAAGAGGATTTTCTAGGTAGTTTAAAGACCATCCTTTTTTCAGCCACATACTTCTGCTTATTCATGGGAAGTTGAATCTGAGACTGATCAGTCCCCCTGGACTGTAATACAGAACAATAATGTTCAGATCAAGAGCATCTTGATTAGATAATCTAATTAAAAGCTACATGGAACTGATAGTGTAGCAGATTTTTTTCATCCTATGAGGATGAAAAATTCTCCAAATTTACCTTCTTTCCAAAATCAAGGGCAAACATTTACTTCCAGTGACATGTTTATGTCCTATTAATTCATTCCTACAAGGATAGCTGAAATCCCAGCCCTGCTTTAACACGGTTCTCGGAAATAAAATTACCTTCAGGCAAACATCCCAGGATATAAACTGTGAAAAAAGTCAAATATATCTCACTGAAGTTTAACTGGGTGATCAAATATGGATCTCCAAGGTCCTAGCTTTAGTATCAGTGGAAAAGAGGAGGAGAAGAAGGGAGAAGAGAAAGAGAGAGAGAAAGAGCACATAAGCGAGAACACCAGAACAACTAAGTAATCAAAGTCAACCGAATAAGATATCAACCAAAGTCTGTAACCCACAGCTTGTTTTAAATGAGCACATACGTGTGCTGTATGTCATCAGGAAACAGAAGCCTGATCAAGGCCTTACCTGTACAGGAAGATTTTTAGCTCAAGCCTGGAGTTTTAAAGATCCCCTGCTCAATCTCTGGTGTATTAGGGCATATGCCTAAGGAATGGGCCTAATTGGGTAAGAAATAGTAAGAAAAAATAGAGCTAGGATAGTAATTTTCTGTGGATAGCACTGTAAACCTAACAAGTTGTCCTGGGTTGAGCTGTAGCAGTTATTTTTCTTCTTCTTAGTAGCTGTGTTTTCAACTTTAGTCTGAGAACAATGCTGATAACACAGAGACAGTTTTAGTTGTTGCTAATGTTTACTCTGATCAAGGACTTTTCAATCTCATGTTCTGCCAGGGAGGAGGGAAAGCTGGGAGAAAGCAGAGACAGGACACCTGACCTGACCTAGCCAAAGTGGCATTCCATAGCACAGCACATCATGCCCAGTATAGAAACTGGGGTGAGTTGCCGGAGGACACAGATTGCTGCTTGGGTGGGGCTGGGTATCAGTCAGCGGGTGGTGAGCAATTGTATTTTGCATCATTTGCATTTATTATTTCCTTTTCCTCTTCCCCTTTTAGTTTTATGTTCTCTCCCCTTGTTATTTTCCTTGTCACTATTATTATTGTTGGTAGCAGTAGTGATTTTGTGTTATACCTTAGTTACCGGACTGTTCTTATCTCAACCAGCAGGATTTGCATTCTTTAGATTCTCCTCCCCATCTCTCTGGGAGCCACGGGGAAGAAGTGTGAGAGTGAGGGAGTGGCTGTGTGTTTCTGAGTTACTGGCTGGGCTTAAACCATGACACAAGTGAATTCCTAAATTTTCTGTTTCTTTTGCTGCTACTCGCCCAATCATTTCAATGCAATTAGCTTAATCTACTTGAAAGTCACCCAGTGAGATGAGATCTGCATAAAAAAATATCCATTTTTTCATTCCCTCCCCAAGAAACCAAGAAATATAACTCTGTCTGAGCTGTATTTATAAACTCAGAGGAAGAGCTGAGAAATTGTTCATTTCATAGTGATGTGAATGTCCTGGAAAAACATTTCCCATGGTATAAGTATTTTCTTCCACATTTCTTCTAATACAATAGAAAACGTAACTAAAATCCAGTAAATAGAAATGTGGGATGCTGCTTAGTTTGGAACTAATTCACTGTCTGGGTTGGGAACAGCTACATACAACCACAGTTAGAAGTGTAACAGAACACAAGTTTATTTCTTTTCTTCCTTACTAGTTACTAATTTTTATCAAGTATATATTGAAGACATTTTCTACACAGAGCAGGGAGTGCAATTAAAGGAGATTGCTTAGTCACTGCAATGTCACCATGAGATCAGTGCACAGAAAAGGTCCACACAGTTGTAAATGGGATATGATCCACACCATTGAGAAAAAGTACTTTGAGAAGCTCAACCAGTACTAACTTGCAGAAGTACTCAAATGGTTATCATTAAAGAATAAAATTAATATTTAGAAATACACTTTTTTGAGAGATACCTTACAGAAAGAGTAATATCAGTTTTTATGTGCAGATCTGACTTCGTTTTTTGCAGCAGAATTCAGGGTTATTAAAATTATTCTGAACAGACAGAATTCAGGGGAATTAAGATGACTGTTTAACTGAACTAAATTCTAGAACCTGGAATGTGAAAAAGGCCTGAAAGGTATCAAAATCAAAGATACAGGATTGTGCACAATGAATTAGAGGGGAAAAAATTCTATAGAGCGGTTCTGAGATTGAATGCGGAACTGCCTCCCAGGTAATATTTTGTATAAACAGCACTTCTGAAAGGATTGGAAGGAGAAACCTGTATTTCATTAAGCAGAGAAATAAAGTAAAAGCTGCCAAAACTCAAGGTGAGCTAGAGACTTCACCAGGGAAAGTAAAACATTCAGCAAAAGAAACTTTTTCTGTGTAAATAGTAGGACAAGAAAAAAAGAAGTTGTTTAAAAGGAAAGTGGAGAAATTGGTGGTCAGAATAGCCCAAAAAGAAGTTCACATGGAACAAAGTGAAAATAATGACTTGCACAAATGATGATATGAAATAGAAAATTACTACGTGGAAGCAAGACATAATCATGCTAGGGGAAAAGGCAACTGAACCACTGGCATTCTAGGGAACCAAGAATGAAGTTTTTGATCAGAGAAAGTCAACTTAAGGCCTTTTTGCAATCAGGGATCACTTGTCCTGCATCAGTTCCAGCAAATATGCTGCCATGGTGGGAAATGGAAAGCATACAAGGGAATGGATTCCCCTGGGTCATAGGAGCAAGATGAAATTTTGCAGCACACACTGCAAGTCTGGCAAAGGGCCAGACTCAGCCCACCTAATCAAGTAACCCTATTTAGGAACATGAAATTCCCATGTTCCTTCTATAGTCAACAGGGAAGGACGGACACTCCCAGTGTCGGTTTAACCATTAATCAGTTTCTTAGAATGACTGGCTGTGTTACTCCAGTAGCTACATGAGCAGCAAGGCCCCAGTGCTTCAGAAATTTACTCAGGTATGTGGCCACTCACAGACAGGACAAAGCTATGGCCCCAAACTAATGAAAAAAATCTGTTACAAATAAGCAATCGCCCACTGGAGGTGGCAGAAAAGAAGAAAATTCTGGCTTGATTATTCAATCATAGCTGTAAAAGTAATTTGGTTTCAGATGTCCCTTGTGAGGCATTTTTAGAGAACAAGACCATGATGATGCCATCTGGAATACAATATGCAGTCCTGGGCACCCAGATGCAAGGAAGATTAATTCAGTCTGTAACAAGACTACAATAATCAAGGAAATGAAGAATCTATCTTCTGAAATGGGATTAAAAGATGCTGTCTTGTTTACCCTAACAAAGGTTGTGAGGATTCTGATTGCTTTCTATAAACTCATCAGTCTAAGTTTCTACAAACTTAGCAGAAGCTAAGAGCTATTAAAACTAAAAGACGCTGCTGCTACAATAACAAATGGATAGATACTAACCATTAATAAATTTATCCTGAATGTTAGACAAAGGTTGCAGATCCCCAGAGGACTAGAACAATTTCTATTAGGGGCAGCTAAACTGCTTAGCTACGTTGATGCCGATCAGTTTACATTTAGGATTTACAGCACAGCTGCCTGCACTAGCAAAGATTGTGACTCTATCTCACAGGGTCATTTCTAGCACAATGCACCATTAGCCTCAAGCATTTGTCTTTGTGAATTGAGCATTTTCTCTGCATTGCTGTGTATTTATTTCATTTATATGTGTAGTGCCCGATTTTCAAAGACTTTTGTGCCTCACAAAGACCAAAGCCAAATTTTCAGAAGTGTTCTGCAGTTGCAAGACTACTCTCCTTGGATATACATACTTGAGTCTGTTGTCCGTTCAGCAGAAGATGACTTTTGTTTCTTATCATATACTCTTTCAGGCATCATATTCTGTGCCAGAAACAAAATTAAAGGCCTACTAAGAGCTTACAACTGAAATAATTTAAACCAGTGAAAAGGAGTCCTTGTTTCCTCGATAGTTAACAGAAGTTAAGGAGCCAGCAGGCTGTAGGCTGAGTCTGGCTAAAGCAAAAGTGACTGGGGTTGGCTGTCTGCAAAGAGTTGGTGGTGGGAGAGAAAGCAAACAATGATGAAGGCTAAGAGTAAATACTAGGAGTTACCAGCACAGAATTTGATACAGAATTATATCCAAAGACATAGAAACAGGGCCTAAAATAGAACATAAAAGGTAATTTCTCCTCTTCTGAATGCTACCATTTAATCACATTTTTAGGTAAGCATTAACAGCTCCATGACAGCATCTCCTGTGCAAGGCAGCAGCCTCCACCCATCACTCTTCGAGCATTGTTCACACAAAATGTGAATATGTTAGCTGACATGTTAGGAACATTCCAGGTTTTCCACCATGTGAAGAGGTCTGCAAATTGTGTGTCTTTGGCAAGAGTCATCTTTTAAGGATGAATCCAAAGGAATAATGCAGATATAATAGCTCGAATCCTGAAAGGTTTTCTTAACAAACAAAACCAGGCTTCTATCCACAAGAACATAGAATTTAGCTGAAGCATGTTTGGGTGGTTGAGTCTTACAACGATCTCCACTGATATTGGGATCTCTTAATTTTTCTTCTCTGCATGGCATTTTGCTATTAACTGTGGTTGTGGTCCATGAATAAGGCTCCCAGGCACTAGTGCAATATTAGGGAATACAGTAACATCCCAGCAGTTAATTTCTACTCACTTTAGCGTGTGATCACCTTTGCAGTGCTTGTATATGCTATAACACCATATGGCACCTGGACTTTTTCTTCCAGTATTACTGTCATAATTGACTTTAATTATTTCTAATTCTTTCTATAGGGCAAAATACATTTTATTTGTCCTGATCTCAAAAGGCGTTTGAGAAGGAAGGAGCATTAGTTAGACCCTCATCACTCTCAGGCCATTCATTTTCCAGATTTAACCGCTGAATTTCCTTTGTGCTCAATCTGAGGAAGCAGGAGCATATCCAGTACTTGTTAACCCTTGGTTTTTCATAATTAGAAATACCAGAACAGTGGGGTGTTCAGGGTCCTGCACAAGTTGAGGTACAGAGTAACTTCAAGTAACTTTAAGAATGGGATCTGATAGTAGCTATCATTGAGTACTACTGTTGCATGTAATTGAGGAGACGAAAAATGAATATTCTGACTGGATTTTCAGTTCTGACTCTTATCCAGCAATTATTTCCAGTAGTCAGGATGTGGCACCCTCTGCAATCACTACAGAAACAGCCAATCATTTTTTTCCCCAGTTTCAGAAGAATGGAAAAGTGCCTTTAAAAATTAGATTTGAGAGAAGAGAGAAGAGGAGAGAGGAGAGGAATTAACATCACTGTTATGAAAAGGTTCAGGTTAGAGGGATTTTAGTCACATACACACTCCGCTTTCTAATTTGGAAATTCCAGTTCATCCTCACAACAAGTTGGATGATCAAATGGTTCTCTCGTCAAATCTGCTCTGACATAATAATATTTCCCAATGAGATTATTGAATTTTCATCCTCTTTTAAAAGAAATGTTATGTGTCTCCTTTGTGTTATGAGCACAGAGTAATGTTTTTCAGTTTTAAGCCTGGAAAGAAAATTCTATTTTAGAGCTCTGTTTTGTCCATTGCCTCTTGAAACACAGAAGAGAGTTTTTATGGTGGCAATTTGAAAAAAAACATTTAGAAACACGTGAATAATGGAAAACTAACCTTAGAGGGAATTCCATGATATACATAAATGTTCAGGCCACTTTATTTATGCAACACTAGGACAACAGAAATAAACATTTTCTAGAAATGTTCTTGAAGTGGTAAGAGATTGTGCTGGTTTTGGTCTGTGATTTTCTGATTGAAGCTTGAAAAGAAGCCATAACTCAAGCCTTTCTTCTGCATCTACATCACATTAATATAAAAAATACCAAACAGTCAGAGTCAGTATATAGGGATCTGCTATGGCATATAGTTTAAACACTTATAAAGTTTTGCTTCCATCTCTTCCTTCCTATTCACAGCGCTCTTGAACATCTTAACTTCCTGTTCACATAGTGCTCCACATCTTCCAGACAATCTTCTAGCATAGAGCATAGATGTTCTTGAAATGTCTTTTCTTAGACTAAAAATGCAAATATGATTTCAGCTGTCATTCTCCAAAATTAGGAGTCACCATCAGTTCTACTTGATATTTAAAATACTGCTAGAGACAGCCATAAAGCTAGATGAAGATGAATGCATACTGTAGAAGTCCAAGTCCATTAGTAGGACTGTTTCCAATGACTGCAATTAGAATTAGGGATTCGTAAAAACACACCAGTGGAAAAGAGTGGCATAGAATCATAGAATCATAGAATAGTTAGGGTTGGAAAGGACCTTAAGATCATCTAGTTCCAACCCCCTGCCATGGGCAGGGACACCTCACACTAAACAAGGCTATGTCCAACCCGTCCTTGAACACCAGGAGAGATGGAGCATTCACAACTTCCTTAGATCGCAGTTACACAGCAGCAGACTGATATCACAGGACTCTAAATAATGCATACAGAAGCTGAGTCACCTGTAGTGGGAACGTTTTAGGCTGGCTCATAATTCAGGAGATTTTGTTCCTATGAAGAATATATTAAGATTCTCAATCTTAATATAAAAGTGATAAACAGTGATAAACAGTGACAATTAAAATAGAATCATGGAACGGTTTGAATTTTAAGTGACCTTAAAGATCATCTAATTTCAAGCCTCCTGTCATGAGCAGGGACACCTTCCACTAGAATAGGTTGCTCAAATCCCAATCCAGCCTGGCCCTGAACACTTCCAGGGATGGGGCACCCACGACTTCCTTGGGCAACCTGTGCCAGTCTCACCACCTCCACAGTAAAGAATTTGAGTGGTGAGAATGCAGCACTTGCTTGCTGCTGATGACAAAGGCAAAAAAGCCACTGAATGCCGAAACCTTCTCCATGTCCTGGATAATCAGGTTTCCCTTTCCTTCTGGAAAGAGCCCACATTTACCTTAGTCTTTGTTTTATCACAGACATGACTATTGAAGCTTCTCTTGCTGTCAGTGATGTCCCTGCCCAGATTTAATTCTACTGGGGCTTTAACTCTCCTAACCTGATCCCTGACTGCTTGAACAGTTTCTTTGTATTCCTCCCAGGCTACCTGGCTTCTACTCTCTGTAGGCTTTCTTTTTGTCATGGTGTTTGCCCAGGAGCTCATCCATGCAGGCCTCCTGACGTTTTTGCCTGACTTTCTCTCTGTTGGAATGCATAACTCCTGAGCTACAAGGAGGTGATCCTTGAATATTATCCAGCTTTCTTGGGCCCCTCTCCCCTCCAGGGGTTTATCCCATGGTACTCTACCATGCAAATCCCTGAAAAGGCCACTCTCTGCTCTCCTGAAGTCCAGGGTGCCAAGCTTGCTGCCATAATACTCCACCACTTCATGATCACTGCAGCCAAGGCTGCCCTTGAGCTTCATGTTTCCAGTCCTTCCCAGTAGGTGAGAACAAAGTCTAGCATAACATCTCTCTTCATTGGCTCCTTCGTCACTTGGACAAGGAAGTTATCATCAATCAGTCCAGGAACCTCCCAGTTTGCTTATGCCCTGCTGTGTTTTCCCTCCAAGAGATATTGGGGTGGCTGAAGTCCCCCATGAGGAACAGGGCTGTGAAAAAGAGACTGCTCCTATTTGTCTACAAGAGACTCATCTGCTCAGTCTTCCTGGTCGAGTGGCCTGTAGCAGACCCCTAGTGTAATATCATCTGACTCCATGCTCCCTTTAATCCTGCCCCATAAATTCTCGGTCCACTCCTCATCCATTCCTGGGTGGAGCTCCATAAAACCCAGTTGGTCACTAACACAGGACAAAACCCCCTCCTAATCTCCTTTGCCTGTCTTTCCTAAAGAACCTGTACCATACCATTCTAACACCCCAGTTACAGGAGCCACCCCACCATGTCTCCATGATGCCAATAAGGTCACAGCCCCGGAGACGTGTGCACGTCTCTAACTCTTCTTGTTTATTCCCTATGCTATGTGCATTTGCATAGAGGCACTTATGTTGAGTCACCAATGAAGCTGACTTACTGGCTGGAGTGACTGAAGTCCTTTGCTTCAGATACCCTCCTGCTGACCTGAAATCCCTCTCCAGGCTCCAGGCATCTATTGCTGCCACTGGCATTAAAGTGGTAAGAGTGGAATGGATTTATCTTCCCCTCATCCTGCAGCTTTAGGTTAAAGCCCTCTTCACCAGTTTGTAAAACCTATGATTGAAGACACCCTTCCTCATCAGCCCCATGTTTCTCAAAGCAAGTCCCATCATCTAAGAAGCTGAACCCCTGGTTGTGGCACCAGTCCTGTAATTGTCGTATTGATTACCCAGATTTAACTGGGCCTTTCAAACCCTTTCCTTTGACCATGAGGACTGATGATAAAAATTGCCTGCACTCTGAAGACCCTTACCACCTCTCCAAGGGCTCCATAACCATTTTTAATACTCCTGGCTGTGAAACAACAGCAGCAGATATCAGCCAGTGTACTGTACAAGGCTTGGTGCTCTCTTTGTGACACCCTGATACGAGGTACGCAGCACATCTCTCTAGAGAGCGTGTCAGGTTGGCAGATGGATGCCTCCAACTCCTCAGGAGGGAGTTGCCTACTACTATCACACATCACTGGCTTTTCTTAGTTGCACTGGCTGTTAAACAGGGAGCAGATCGAGCTGTCTTACTCAGCTCCAGTGTCTGTCCTGATGGACAGGTCTTTCCAGGATGCAGAGCAATGAAGCAGTTCTGCAAGGGCACTTCATGCTTTGGAGGAAATCTCTGTAGATGTTGTACTTTAAAGATCTCACTGCTAGACTTTTATTTTTCATTTCCATTTCTCCTACAGTCCTCATGCTCCCATTCACCTTTATGTCAATGATACGACTCTAGGCTCAAATCAATGGCAGCCTTTTTTCTTACTGAGGCTGATGTGGGGTGAACCCTACCAAGGCTTTCCCAGGAAAGACTGGACAGACTCATATGGCCATTCAGAGCAGCCCACCACAGCTCAAAGCTTTCACAAAATGCCAAACCCAAGGAGCAGACATGGTGCTCCAGTAATGACCTTCTGTCACATGGACCAGTGAGGCACTTCTAGGGGGTTCTTACTGCACTGGGTCAAGCAGGGGACATGTACAGACTCAGCCTTCTCCAACTAGGTAACAAGCATCTCACAAAACATTAGCCAGCTTTTTGCAGGATCTTTCTATCAGTTACCAATTGAAAAAAAAATATGTATTCTTCAAACATAGTAATTGCTGATTGAAATATAGATGGCACGACTGAGATGGATCAGACGAGTTGATCACAGTGGTCTTCTTGCTCATAGAAAAACCATTAAAAAACACATTGGGTTTTTTACTGGGTTAGCTACATTATTTATGAATGGCTGGATTTTCACACAAGACATATTTAGAGAGCCAATAACCTGACACAGCACTTCCTGCCAGTTCTAAAGTTTCATTTTTGTTAGCTATAAAATAGCAATTAGGACATTGCTTTCAGTCAACCTTCTGTATCTAATCTGCTGGAAAATATGGACTTTGAAATCATGCCAGAGTGGTAGGAAGCGTTTCTGTACCTCCCAAGAGTGACTAGTTTTATTACCACAACAGTTAGAACAGGCTGTGATGAGGTTTAAACAGTATAGATCTTCCATTGTCTGCAATGAAAGGTTGGGTTTTTTTCTCTCTTACCTACCTGTATTAAATTGTACTGTAACACATTTTAAAATACCTATATCAGGGGTTTTTTTTCTACGGCTATAACAGGTACATTGAGAGGGGACCAAGCTGTAGTTTTGCTACTTTAAGCCATTAACTGGAGCTAGATTCTGGACCGCACATGTGGTAGGGACCTTTCCCTACCAGAGCAGGTTACAGAGAGGGATCTTTTCAAGTTTCGATTCAGGATGTATTTGACCTCCTTACCTTTATAAATCACTCCTATGACTTCTGCTGAAACTTGAGAGCAGTGAAAAGGCATTCAACACTACTTTTTAGCTGTCAGATTGCCTGAAGTTTAGCCTCTTAGTAGCCTTAAATAAACTCACACATGGAGAAATAGTTCTCTTATTTTGGTATGGCAGAACAGAGAGAAAGCTTGTTAAGATTCAAAGCCAAAGCTAAAAATTAGGATGAAAGAACCCTTTATACAATCAGAGATTTTGTCTAAAGCCTTGACTCAATTTTTTTATCACTAATGAGAATTAAGACAGCTCTTCAGTGTCCTTCTACATTAGCACATTTCTCTAAATAAGAAGGCCAAAGTCACTGAATAGGAAAACATATTTCTATTCTTAAAGCATAAAATGTTATGATAGAAACATGTAGAAAAGGACAGCATGTTAGATATCAGTGCTGAAGGCAACTAGGACATGCAATATACTATGTTGTGTGCAGAGCATGTTCAAACAGAACAATGTGAAAATACAAGGAAAATAGAAGCCAATAAATCAAGTCAAACTAAAAGTTGAGGACAAAGTCAGACTAATTAGATCAAAATTTTCCCTGATTTTAAAATCATATTCCTAGAAATACTTTTGAACAACAGCAAGACGGAGGGCAGAAGAAATCAGAAGGCAGGCAACAGGAGGATTTTTTTAGAGGAGTGCTTTGGGATCTGGCCTCAATCCTTTAATTCTGTGGCAGTATTCTCTGAAAAACATTTCCCATTCCTTCCCAAACTTTATGATTATAAAGAGTACCCGTAAAGTTCTTTTCTGAGATCAAAGCCATAAGCATCAAACAGCGCTGTTCTCAAGCACAAGCCTATTCTTTTTCCTTCCTTTTCCAACAGGTTCAGGGCCTAACTTCCTGCCCAAAATTTATGTTTCCCATAAGCTAATAAAGTCTTGCTCTTCACAGTGAGAAAAGTATCATCTAAATCTCATCTTCTAAATGCCAGAGAATAGTTTACCTTCCAGATCCCCAGGCCTGTTCACATTTCCTGGGCAGGAAGGAATAACTGCCAAATGATTTTGGCATCCATGGTTGAATGACCACCCCTTAGAGAAAGGGAAAAATCCAGATTAACAAAAGAGCAAATTAAAAATAATTAACTTCTTTAACATTGTGTGTTTGCCAGGAAGTTTTGTGGTTTGGTTTGCTTTTGGGTCTTGTTTTTTCTTTTTCCTAGAAAGCTGTGTCTGAAAGTAAATTAAGTTATAAGCAGTAATTAACTTTTAGAGCAACATTACATGACAAACAGCACAGTAAAGAAGAAAAGAAATCATGTGCAATGGTTAGACTGAAAAACTCATTACAGACAGAGTTTCCATCTCTGATGCTACTCAGTGTAGCACCCAGATATATACTGAATGCTTCTGCTGTTCTACCTCAAAACTCAGGGTCGATAATACTGGGGAAATTCCCATCTTGGTTCTGTAGGTCTGTGTTTTCCGAATGTGAAGCAGCTCCCTCCTGATTATACTGTAATTGTCATGTTCATACACCAGCTTTGCAAAGCCAGTATTGTAAGCAATGCTCAAAAATACCTCCTTCTGACCTAACTGGGGTGATTCATGCCACTTGCCTTGCCACATGGGTCAGAAACCAGTTGATCATCACTCTTCTTCATTTAGGTGCTCTTTGCAGAGGGCAGGGATCTTGTGACACACTTTGCTTCAAGCCAGAACATTTTTTTACTACCAATTGCAATCCAGTTTCCAAATTCAATGAGAACTACAGAAAATGTTGAGCAATATGTCTTAGGGAACACTTGCAAAAAATATATTGTTTTAGAAAAGAGCAGCCTACGTAAGCTTCCACCTAAGAGTCTTAAAAGAACTGGCTGAGCAGATTTCCAGCTTCCTACTCCACGCTAAATTAAAAATACTTATTAATGTGTCAAGCTGATGTTTGTTTTAAATAAGTCTGAATGCTGGGATTATCCTGAGAGGTGGAAAATTGCTTGTCTGCACCAACA
Source organism: Psilopsiagon aymara (assembly GCA_024733675.1). Classification (NCBI taxonomy): domain Eukaryota; kingdom Metazoa; phylum Chordata; class Aves; order Psittaciformes; family Psittacidae; genus Psilopsiagon; species Psilopsiagon aymara. Next base: position 41,189 of record JANRGW010054049.1, on the reverse strand, counting down.
TCCAAGAGATCAAGCATAGAATGGGGTAAATAGAGGTAGTACAAAGTGCAAACGGATTGTTTATGACATTTAAGTACTAGAAAAGTAAATCACAGAAGTATAAAAAATGGAAGTCAACATATTTTTAAGAAAAATTTTTAAATGAACCGCAAATTCTTTAACAAAGCCAAACAGGTAGATATACTTGGATAGTAAGACATGACAAGTACCAGTTCATAGGATTTTTGACGATAAAACTACTGTGATACACTATAAAAAAAAGTTAGTAGATGGGTTGCAGAATTACTAAAATCCACATTAAAAAATTAGCAGACACTGGGGTATTTCCGTTGTAAAAGAGTCCTTTCAGAGGACTGGATCAGGACAGCCCAGTGATTGGTACAGTTCTCAGTCTTAATCAGCGTTTCCAACAGTTTCTTTAAAGTAAACATGAAATTACTGCCGATAAAATGAGATAAAAAGGATTAGCAACATTCTTAATTGTTGATATGAAAAAATCATTCAGAATGACCAGACCCTTTCGATACACTGTTCCCATTCATTCAAAACATGTTTTCCCACAAACACCTAGAAGCATAAAATCTATGAAGGTGCTTTGCAGACTGTATCAAAAAAATGGAAAGGGGGAAGTGGAGAAAGGAGGCAGTCATACGCTGGAAAGCAGAAACTCAGGAAAGGTCAGTGGCTCTGAAAGTCAGACTGCCTGAACAAATCAACATGAGCTCCCAGCAGCATGCCATGACAAGGACAACAAAAATAGTATTTGTATAACCATGGAAAAAGTGAGTATATTACAATAATAATTTTGTCATAGTTTCAGGCAAGAGAAAATCTGGTTTGAAAACAGTGGATGAAGTTCTGATATTTACATTTTTTTAAAGAGCGTGGAAAATCACTCAAACTGCTTGACAACTTAAAAGTGAGATTGACAATTAAAGAAGCTGCCTCAGCAAGAGACTGAGGGAGCTCAGTCAGTGCAGTGAAGAAAGATGACTGACTTGTATAAGTGTCTTCACAGGGAGAAAATGCTAAATATGCTTTATAATCAGATAAAGCAAGAATGATGACTACACTCAGGATCCAGACCTGTTCAAATGGGGGAAAGTGTTTGCAAATGCAGAGACATAGAGCTTCTGTTACCCAGGGAAGTAGCATATTCTCTATTTCTTGAGGTTTTCTCGGTTTTCTCATTAAAGCTGTCAACAAGATATTTCCAGTCAACTTACTGAAAGTCTATCTCAGCTAGATTCACATTAGTTGCAAAATCTTCACACTGCTTTTCCCTGGGGACAGTTACAGACCCAGAAAAGCAAGCCTCCCATGAATTACCAGACTTATGTCTTGGGAGATATGGAGATAGAGATTTAGTCATTTCCTCTGCCAAATATGATTTGTATGCCATTGAGGTAGTTACTTAAAGTAAGCTTCATTTTACCTGGTTTTAGGTATCTAAAAGCTAGTTCTCTATTTTGCATGTAAATGCCTGAAGCATTCTTATCCTCAGTATCTCTGACAGCCAATGGAGAGAAACAGGCACCATTGGAGAGCTGTTCCTCTGACAATTCTCAAAATAAAAATAAAAAAAAAAGAAAAATTAAAAAAAAAAATCACTATGCAATGAAAAATATCATGCTTTGAAAACATCTTTATGCTGACTGAAAAAAGGCAGGAAGGTGACTGCCTTAGACTTAACAACACTCCAGACACATAAATAAAGGGAAGGCTTGCCTTAGCCTCTGCTGAAGAGGATATTAATATTCATAAGCTGCTATGAAAATAATACCTTAGAACCTTAATATAACTACGATAAATGATATCACAGAAATCTCAGTGTTCAAATTTTTGCAAAGCTCTAGGGTGAAATAAAACTGAATTCTGAGACAGTGCGCAACAGTATTCAGACTGTGAGCCAGATCTCTGAATGCCATGAAAAAATACTGAGGGTACTGAATCTTTGTACAATTTCCTTAATGATAAAGATAGCTGAAAAGATCTCTTTCCAAAACAAAGAGGTTTTTCCATTTTAAAGTGTTATTTTTCATCAGCCTGGCTTTCAAGATGACAAGAAAGTTGTGCCAGCACATCTGATGGGGCCACGAAATGCAGTGTGGCAGCAAAGGCCTTTTAAAACAAAATCATGACTGAAAAAAGGGCTGTGGAGTTACAGCATAATGCAGAATAGTTAAAGACACAAATGAAATTCCAGTGTAGCTCTGAAGTGGCACAGAGGAGAGTAGAGCTGGTTCAAACAAGGCAGTCAAAGAAAGGTTATGACATTTCTCTTGACAAAAAAGAAGAGTTTCATCTACACAAACTCTGCAGGCAGCAGTTCAAGTGACCACTCTGAATGGCAACATAGGGAACATATGGCATTGAGTTTCCTGTCTGTTTGTAGGAGCAAATCCTTTCATAAAAATATGTGTTTTGTTTTTTTTTTTCCTTGGATTTGATCCCAGCAGTCAGATGGGGAGGAAGTGTTGCACTTCCTTTATAGTAAATCTTAATCAGTACATTAGGAGAGCCATTCTGCAGCCTTTCCTTATACCAGAAGAGTTTACTCCTCAAAGAGTAGTCAGCAGAAACAGTGGCCCTAATATGAGGATCAAATGTGACTTACCTGACAAAGCCTTATGTGACCACAGCCATGCAGCAAACTTCACCCCATCTTTCTAGCATACTCCTGCCTACCACTTCACTCAGGGTATCTCAGCAATTTCAAAGAGGCACAGTTAAACCCGTTTAACCAAAGCCCTACAAAACCAACCACTAAAACTGCTCTGCAGAGAACTGCATTAAGAGGCAGGGGAGATTTGAGTAATATTTTAGCAGGACTGGAAGCAAAATTCTCTCTTTGTTCAAGCAATTTACATAATGACTCTTTCCTTTTTTTTTTTTTTTTTTTTGGCCTTTTTTCACACTACTTATTTAATACAGTCATTATACTTGGTTATGGCAGTTTGAATAGTTATGCTTCCAAAAGACACTATTTAGCAGGGTCTGAGAGCCTGGATATTTGAACAGAACATTTTACTTTAATGAACTTTCCCTGATCTGCGTTGAAAAGAGCTTATAGGGATTTTCTTAGACTGTTTTCAAGGACCTGGGGTTGACTGGGGAGAAAAAAAACACCAAACCTTAAATAGTTTTACCCATCATGAGATTTTACAAAGTAAATAACAGAGATGGTTTTTAATAAAAAAAGAGAGACCAATTCACACAGGAAAAAAAAAAAAAAGAAGTGCATGATGTTTATTCCCTCTACTGACTTGCAGTTTTTCAGCCAGCTTTCCAATCATTATCCCAGCTTATATTAAATAGATTTTAGACATGAGATGAGATGAGATGAGCAGAATATAAAGGTGAAGACACATTGGATGTGGACATGTTTATAAGAGCTGAATTCAACAAGAGGAAGAGTGCTAGATGTGACCTGGGGTAGTCAGGATGACAGAAGCCTACAGGATTCCAATAATATAGCAATCAGACTAATACCAGGATCACTATCATGACAAGAACTGACAGCACAGCAGACCTGCTGGGACTGCCTCTGAGCTGGTCAGGCACCACCAACCAGGGCTTGGAAACAAATCTTGCTCAGCACAAGTCCTCACTGCAGAAATGGATATTGTGCAGTCAAGTGCAAGTATAAACCTAGAGAGGAAAAGTCAGTCTTGCCACAGGAGTGCGATAAATCAGAGCAAACTTTTCTGAGAGAGAAATATCTTAACTCCCAAGAGAGAGCATTTAGCTGAACAGTTATTTTAAGACAGCAATTACAAGGGGAAAGGGAGGGGAGTTAATTTTTCTTGTACCCAACTAATTATTAAGAAAAAATGTCAAAAGATGACAGGAAATGTGAATTTAAAAATTCCTAGAGCTGAACAAAATATTAAAGAGCAAAGTACTGTAAATAGTCTAGCCTTAGTTTTGGTTGGGAAATTGCCCTTGCTTAGGTACTCAACTCTAATTAGAATTCACTTGCATATTAAAATGATCTGCAATTAATATGAATTATATAAGATTCCAAAGTTCAGAATCATATCTTCTCCTTCCTAGGCCATTTTATTTCTTTACTCAGAGTAATTAACGTAGCTTTCTCTTCACAGTCCATTTAAGTAGAATCTAAGCAATAACCTTTCTCCAGTAATTTCTCCATTTTCATGGCTAGTAAGTTTCAGCATCAAACAAACAGTCATTAGAGTGACAGCTCCAAGATGCAAGCTTGGTGAGTCTACTTTGTGTGGCCTGCAGTAATGATAGTTTTCTTTTTGTACTCATTCACATAACTCCTTTTTCTTTTTACAAAACATTTTGCTCTTTACCAGTAGCTCAGTTGAAGCCTCTATTCCTTTCATTTCACCATGACCATATAATTATTTTTAATTATTTTGATGTGCTCCTAGGTAAAATTACAAAATTAAAAGAACTTAATCTACGGCAAGGGCAGACAATTAAGTCTCTTCCTGAGGCAACCTAAGGATCATACAGCTCTCATTCCTTTTATCCCACATGTTCATCATAAGAAAGGCCTGCCACTTTGGAATAATGCTCCTGCCGCTCTTTTTCACATTGAAGAACTCCAACACAACGTAGATTTTTGCAGTAGGTAAGGCCTTAGGCACAAGGCACATCAACAGCATATCTTCTCTGGCCCTCCCTGAAAAAGAAGCATTTTAAAATCCTAATGTCATACATTTGTCTCTGAAGAGTGCAACCTTGCCTGCACCCTTGGCAGCTTGGAAACAGAAAATCACTTTAAATAAATATGTAATATAGCATAGAATAAATATAATGGATTAGTCACTCCTTACTGTAATGTAACAGCATTCCTGAAAGCCAGGCTCTATTAACATTATGAAGAGGTGTTGAGACAAGGATGGATGTTCTGGGGATTACTGCAGTGGGAAGCAAAATGAGACAGTGGTACATTATGAAAGGCAGTCAGGACGCTCCTACTGCCTCTGCATATGTCCCTACGCATTCCTGCAGGAGATTTTTTGTAACTTGACAAAGAATTACCTGATAAATTAGGTAAATATTTGTCTCTTTTTCTCTAGTTGCTTGTAAAGATGCACATTCTTAAACAGACTAGTGGGTTCAGGGAGTCTGTAAGTAAACAGCTCCTTTCGATACTCATTTTACTGTTAAACCAAAATCAAGACCATTATACAAAGAACTAAAACCAAAAGTGCAGTAGTAGTAAATGATGCTATCAACCAATGATCAGCACTAAATTCTGCAGCTCAAGGGTTATGTTATGAACTGCTATCAGTCGATGCAGTTTCATTATTTATTCAAATGTCTTTTCATTATTCTTACCTTTTCTCAACTTGTCAGGTTGCTGTTTATATCACAGTTTCTGCCCATGGGTGCAAGTGAGTTTTAGTAGAGGATATATATAGCTAGGCTCTTAACTGGCAGTTAAACTCATATAGCTCCAAATCATCCATAAACATGCACACACGTAAACATATAATCTCATATTAACATGAAAATCTGCAGAGCTGAAACTAAGATGCAATAATGTTAAAAGTCAAGAGCAACTGCAGAAAATACCCAGTAATATCTGCAAATCTAAACCCTATTTTGCTTTTTTATGAGCCAATTGATAAAACATACTATGCATATGGTCTATGGGAAAGTACTGTAAATAGTACAAGGTGTTAACAGTAAGTTATAATAGATAAAAGTTTTTATTTCCACCACAAGTTTTCTAATTCTTATTTTCTTTACATTGTTGGATATACCCCTGTCCAGGTCATCCCTCCATCACCCTTTTTTCTATTTAAGACCCTGCCAGCAAGCTAAGAGGTCTCTTGGTTCAAGGACTGTATTTCAAAACTGTGCCTTGCTCAGCAGAGACCATGACACAGCTGGATGGAAAGAAGAGTGCATATAAGCTTGAACAGAGCTACATTCTTACCTCTCCAGCAATGAAATTTTCCACACCTGGTGGGAGAGACTATTACATACTCTCCCAACTTTCAGTTCTACAGGGGACGACTACTTTATTTGTTTCTCAGCAGGATCTGAGATATGCACTGACAGATGCTATAAAACAAATTCATCCTTACTCATCATTGAAGTATTGTCACTGAACAGTCACTGAGCATGCATGGAGCATCTGAGTGCCCTTTCTTTGTGATAGATAACACACTCTCATGCTCCATTATTAGTGTAACTATCAGCAATAATTAAATGCTGCTTCACTGACTCCAGAAGATATGAACTCACATGCACCATGAGGTCTGTTTGAAGTCTCGATGGAATACCAGGAAAAAATATAAATGAACTTATGCCATCTTCAGTGCATACTTGTTCCCTATTTTATTACAACCTTGTGATGTGTTAATTATATAGTCAATCTTTGAATAATAACAGGAACATTTACTTCTATGGCAGATTTCATTATTTGCTAATAACAGGATTTTAATATACTATACATTGTAACAACCCCAGATGCTGAATACTAGTTATCACAGCAGTCAAGTGAAATATGGTAGCAATAATTTGTTACAGAACTCACAAAATCACAGCATGGTTGAGGGCTGAAGGGGCCACTGGAGGTTATCTTGTCCAATCCCTCTGCTCAAGCACCTTAAGATTGCCCAGGATCACATCCAGATAGCTTTTGACTATTTCTTAAGATGGAAACTCCACAACATCTCTAAGCATCCTTTCCTGAATGCTCAGTCCCATTTACAATAAAAGTATTTCCTGGTGCGCAGGGGGAACCTCCTGTGTTTTAGTTATGCCCATTGCTTCTTATCCTATCACTAGGCAGCACTTCAAAGAGCCTGGCTCTTCCTTCTACCCTCTCTTCAGGATTTATACACAATGATGAGACCCCCCTGAGCCTTGTCTTCTGCAGGCTAAACAGTCCCAGCTGTCTAAGCCCTTCCTCATAACAGAGATGCTCCAATCCTTTAATCACTTTCCTGGCTATTCGTTGGTTCCTCTCTCCAACTATGTTCATGTCTCTCTTGCACTAAGGTTCCCAACTGGACACATTACTCCAGGTGTGGCCTCAACAGTGTTGAGTAAAGGGGAAGGGTCACTTCCATCAAATTGCTGGCAACATTTCTAATGGAGCTCTGGTTACCTTTTGCCTTCTCCACAGCAAGAGCACATTGCTGGTTCATGTTCAACTTGATGTCCACCTGGCCCAGGTCCTTTTCTGCAAAGCTGCTTTCCAGCTGGGTGGGTTCCAGCATACATTAATGTTTCTTCCTCCAAATGCAGAACTCTTCACTTCTCTTTGTTGAACTTCATGAGGGTCCTGCCAGCCCATTTCTCCAGCCTGTTGAGGTCCCTGTGGGTGGCAGCATAGTTCTCTGGTGTAACAGTTGCTACTCACGGTTTTCTGTGGTCTGCAAGTGCACTGTTTTGTCCTTCATAAGATGGTTTCAGTGAGATTATAACGTGCCTCCTTAAAATATGCAGACCTCATATAAAGAATACCCCTGTAAGAACTCATTTGCTAACTGTGATCCACAGAACAGTAAATACATTGCAGTTGCTTACCAGGCACATTACAGCACCTATTAATATTTGCAAAGAAAACATCATGAGTAGTCCTCTGTGAGAAAAGTACTAAGGTAACAGTGTTACACTGGTCTAAAAAGGTGGGGAATTTCTCCTCTGGAAGTGCTATCTTCCTTTTGGACAAGCATGGTAGTGAAGAAAAAAGTTCTGCCTGTATTCCACATCCAGCAACATCAGAATAAACCTCTGTCCAGGCTTTCAGGTTGGGGTACCTTCGCCACTTGGATGGTATTCATTACAGAACAAGTCTCTCTTTCTGTCTATTATTCAGGCATTACTTATGAAGAGCTATTTCCAAAGGAATGCTGGTGACAACTAATACCTTGATGATCACTACTATGATTGGATTATTCTCACAGTATCATTGAAATGCTATACATTGAAATATTTCTTACAGGAACATCAAGAGCAGATTTACTTTGCCATGTTTGAAAAGGCTGATATTTCCACAGACCTGCGTTGTTCATCTGCAAAATTGAGACTGATTTCAAAAAGTGTCTACACGGCTCAAAGCTCCTGTAGGAGAGCAGAGGTGGCAGTAAGCAGCCTAGTCTAGACTAATAGGCTGACACTGCTCTATGGCAGGACACATTCCAGATGCTGGAAAGCCTTAAAGGGAGACTGAAACATTAGCAGAGAGACAGCCAGCGTTTGGGCTGCTCCATTTCTGGTGAAGGACTAGAGTAGGAACCTTTGAAGATCAACTAATATGAAAGAAAAGAAGATCTTTTTATCCAGCCTTTGCACCTTTCCAAAATACACTTTCCTATTAATTATTTCATGCTGCATCAACCTACCAAAATTCTTTTCTCTCCATTTATGCAACAGATAACAGATGTAGTGATAAGATTATATCAAACACTTTTGAAAGTGACACCTTATATTTTTATGGATCTGTAAATATATGAGGGATGTCACTATGATAGATACAAATTATAATAAAAACAGGGTTTCACACAGAGATTATATCTTATATTATACCACTTGACCCCTTTGTCAAGAGCAGATACCAAATTATTTCATCAGAACTGAGAAGGAAGCAGTAGGGCTCATCCAGGCTAGGAACAAGGTCTCTGAGTGCTTGAATCTCCCAACATTACTATGAGGACTGTGCACTGCTGGAGTCACCCAGCAGTACACATTTGTTCTGACTCAGACGTGGGCACATGATTGCAGTTCTCTCGTGTTAGTCAGACACTGTGGAGCTGTATTCTTTTCTGCCGGCTTTGTGCCAGGGAAGGAGGCAGGGGCAAGATGCACTGAGCTGACTCAACAAAGATTTCTGAACAAAGATCAGTCAGAAGCTGAGCCCTTTCCAGCCTATAGCTATAGCATTTTGGAGTGGACTTCAGGAACTCTCAACCCAGCTGCAAGCTATTGGCATATCAATAACACCATTAACTTAATCTGTGACTGAGCTTTGAAAGAGAGGTTGTTAGCACCTCCAGAGCAGGAAATGGTGCCAAAAGGAGAGAAGAGACATCACTGTCCTTATGGAAGAGCAGGAGGACCAAGCATCTAAAAGCTACCAGAAATAGAGGGAGCTGCTAAAAGGGTTCATAAGTGAAATAAGCATTTCTATTCGTGACTCACAATCACAACACTGATGTTGATTCCCATCCTCCCTTCATCCATCTCTGACATCTATACCTGATGCTGAAAATATGATTGTCTGACTGGAACTGGAGTCCTCAAAGTTGCAGTCCCTAGTAAACCGCAGTCCTCTTAATGCAGTGATCTAGCACTACCATCTACTTCAGCTGCACTGTTTTTCCAAGGTGGTAGCAGGGTTAAGTCTCTGTTCTCTTGTTGCCACCTCTGGACCACAGTAACATCCATCTGAAACCTGAACTTTCAAAGATGGACACAGTATGTTATCCGCATGCAAAAGCCCTTCAGGTTCCTGTCCATCCTTAGACTGGTTCATTTTGCTACACTGAGACAGACTCTGCTTATGTCAACAATACTGGTCTCAAGAGCAACAGTGCACATGCAAACATAGATTGGGAATGGCCTCTTTCTCACTCTGCCTCCTCCACAGCACCACTGGGATGTTCATTAGCTCAGTGTTTATCTGCTGACCTGTAGAGTATAAATTTGGAATCAGGCAAATTTTACAGTTCAACAAATACAGAATATGTTTTAAAGTCACACATCAGCAGTAATTTCACACTCGATCAGAGAGAAAGCCCAAAATTTATCATAACTGAAACAAAAGGAAACCATAATTCAGTCAGATTCGGCTTTACTCAAAGCAATGGAAAGTACTGCATCCAAAGCTCTATTCTTCTGTCTGTTTATGAGTTTCTTTCTGCTGAAGACTATAAATCAACGATCAGATGATCTTTCATGACCTGTAAAATATATGTCAATATATAGTTCAATTTAGTTAGGCAAAAGCAGCACATACTGAAATCAGAGAGATCTAGAGCAAAAGGCAGTCCTACAAGTCAGCTGCCCTGGCACCGACAATTTTTCATGCAAGGACTAATAAAATCTTTATTTGAAAGATTATGTCTGTATTCAGGGTACCTGGATCCTTCAAAAGCATGAAATTACTTGGAAAATGGAGGGGACATGTTTTTCCCGGGTACTTAGGTAGTCACTTGTCTACCTCATTGAGCAGCTAAATACCTTTGAAAATAAAATCTTCAGTCTTACTCTCAGAAGAGTTAGATTTTCAGAGGTGTACAGATGTCCAGGAGGTCTACAAAGTGCCTAGTTGCTTAGTTCACAACAAAATCAAGAAGAGTTAAGGGCTTCATATAAAACTATGTCAAGCTGCTTAATTAAAATACATGGCTCCTAAGATCATGTGTCTTGTTAAAATCTGTGATGTTGGAGCTCTTGCAAGCTCTGACAGCCACACTTTGGTTTTCCATGGTATAGCTCTCCAGGCAGCTAGCAGTGGCACCTGATCCATGGGAACAAGGATAGGAGAGGTGTCAAGCCTGAACCAGTCTCAAGGCACAGCTGGGCTGTCAGGACAGAGGTCTTGCAACAGCAGAGAGCAGATTAAAAAAAAGCTGACATAGACACAGGCTGGTCCAGACCTTCACAAAGACATTTAAATCATATCTGTGCTGTTTAAATCAAGCAGTAGGCATGCTTGCACTATTTGAGATGTTTTTCTTTAAGTAGCAACTTAGCACTAGAGTTGCAACTTCCAATTTAATCACCCTTCTTTAATATAGCATGGTGCTTTGCAGCTGGATAATTAACCTTGATATTCATTCAGACTTCAAAACATAGAACTCCCATTGCTGTCAATTACCTGATAGTGTCGTATGTGAGTTAATGGAAGATTTTTGTGTGACCCTAGAAATATCACATTTGGGAATTTTCAGTAGCTAATACAGTAATCCCACTAGAGAAAGTCCTTCACAAATTACTTTAACAATTTTAGAATGGGAAGTAAGATTGTGAATTAGTTACTGGATTGAGTTCACAGAATGAAACAGGTGTACATTAAAGTTTACCCTCCTCTCTGCTCTTATTGCAATGCTCCAGATAACTGGCAAACCTTCTTGTTATCATGGTCCTATACAACTCTGAGCACAAAAGAAGATGCCTTGATCTCAGCTGGAGCATTCAGAAGCTACCATACTTTTCAACATTACCATAACCCTGGAGGCAGAATTATAAATTATTGTTTCAAAATAATTTTTTATATATGAGGCAGTGCAATAAACACTGCAATATGAAAATAGGACACAGTATGGGACAGACAACTGGCAGTTTTCCCACTGATTTCTTTGCATTTATAATAAAGAATTACAGCCTACTGATAACAAGATTAAATTAGTGGGCAGCTAGAGGTTTTCCTGTTATCCCACAGGGGGTTGCATTCTGCTAACGAGTGTTAACCCTGCAATCAGGCAAACATTCACCTTGAGAAATTAACAACCTCATTCAGGGGTTTTAGAGCAGCCAGAGCAGTCAACAGCTAAAAGGAAATTGGCTCCAACACAATTATTTTCCTTTTTCAATATTGTTATATCTCTCCAATGAGAATGGGAGCAAATGACTTAACTGAAACACTCTGTAGCAAAAGCCAAGATCAGCTCAAGTCCCTTCCAAGTTAGAAACCCTGTCTTGTGATGAAGGAATAGCTGATGCTCATTCAAATGCTTTTGCACAGGCTAGCTATGAACTTTTGTAAAGGTTCCTAATGTGAGTTTAATTTGACCTGCATATTGTCAAAGTACTTTGCCTCATTTGCTGAAGGAAAATAGAAAAACACAGGGAGGAGGGGGAAGTCTGTTGTGCTTTTCCCTGCTTTTGAGAATTACTTCAACCTTTGGGCCTTTTTCTGAAATATTCTGACAGTAGAAAAAATACTTACTACTCCATTTTCTACACAGGGTCAACATTACGAAGAGGAAAAACGGGCTTTGAGCCATGAAATAATTGCACTCAATAATCACTTAATAGAGGCCAAGGTGACAATAGATAAGTTGTCAGAAGACAATGTAAGTATCTAATTACAGATACATCTTGATACTATATTCAGAAATAAAGCCATGAACTGCTCATGAATTTAAAGAATAATTTCTTATTGTTTACACAAAATGCAACTTGTCACATTGATAGTTATAATTCATGTTTACTGTTCCATTATTTTGTAAATTCAGTTCTCTTTATGCTATAGGATTGAGCTTAGATTTTCACTGATATTTGTTTCCTTATGTCAAACCCAAAACTGATGAAAAAAAATGTTTCGAGAAATGGCAAGTTTCCTGTATTGATTTTGCCATCAGTTTCAGTCTAGTACAGCAAACTGGTGGAAGCACATGCTCAGAGCTATTGTGTGGACATATGTGTGGAGTGAGAATTGACCATAAGTATTTAAGTACGGATGCCTACATTTCCTGCAGTTCCTCTGATCTTTTAGTCTTTGCTCACTGAAATGAGATGCCCAGCACAAGTGAGCTCTACTGGCAAAAGGTAGGATTGACCCAACCTGGTTGCTCAGATAATTGGAGGGAGAGGGAGTCAGGTTTTCCCCAGCTGTGGTTCAGCTGTGACATTTTACTTGTCTCTGGGTGGAATGAAAAAGGGAACAGCTCTTGCAATTGTCACCTTGCATCTCATTAAGACTGCTGAAAACTGGCATGCATACTGCAGCTGGCAAGATCATAAAATCCTTCTGGGGCAAGAAAGGCAGCAAAGAAAGGAAGATTGCAGGCATTTAGTTCATTATTATGGCATTCCTTAGACACTTAATAAAAAATTCATCTACAGAAGACATGTTTCTGTTAGCACTTATTTTTCAGCATCTTACATTCAAACTTCCCATATTTCATACGAACTCTCAATCATACCAGGGAGCATTTGATCCCATTAATATGCCTTTTATTGTGAATTGTGCCTATGCAGTTAATAGTTTTCCAACGGAAACAAAGAGTTCACAATCTGATCCTTTATTTTGATAGAAATTGTGTTGAAACAACAGTTACCTTATAAATCTAATAGCTGTAACTAATGGAATGTGGTAAATGCAATGGGCTACATTTAGATTTTATAAGCACAGATATACATCCAGGATAACTCAGCTGAAAATCAGTGGAGTTATTTGAGATTTAAAATAGAGGGGGAAAAAAATTGTAAAACTCTCCCAGCAAATATGCATGCATTTGCAGTACTTCATGGGGTCAGGTTTGGGCCCAATTTGAAGCAGAGTTTTCAATATTCATGGTTGTTTAAAAGGAAGCTTACAGTGATTCAAAAGCCTCAAAAACCAGTATCATTTCTTTATACTTGCGGTCGATTCACAGACAAAATTCTGCTCTTAGTTATGTAGCATCATAAATGAAAGTAAAGGATAAATTCTAAATTTTAAAATAAAGAACTATGAAATAATCTATTAAGATTATACCTAATAAGTAGAGTTGGTGTTAAACTGAAAAATCCTACATGAGGAGAACATCTTTTTGTCTTGCCAGTATTTCTTCCTTCAATTATGTTATTCTTCTGGCAGATATGTAAAATTATTCTTTTGATGCAAATACATGTTTTAGGTTATGGGAAACATTTTTGGCATTAGTTGCCAATTACTATTCTAGCTGCCACCTATGTGGCTTGTTACCATTCAGGTAAACCATTAAGGACAGAGTCATTCCAGTCTCATGTACCAGCACGTGGAGAACAAAGTACACGTGGCACTTTTAACTCACATGTCATTTTTCTGTAGTAATTTTTAAAGCTGCTAAAAATAAAGCGTCAGAAATGCTTTTTGTACTCTCCATGACAACCACTTCACAGAAACAGAGACACACAGCTTTTGAAGAAAGGATTCGATTTTGGAGTGTGATGGCACTTTTGTGTGCCTACTAAAGCCATAGGGGGCCTGCAGTACTTGTCTGTGCTGCACATTGCACATCATTATGCATATAATGTACATGTAACATGTCAGAATCACATGTGCACACAACGTATTTTGCTTCTAAATTGAATTCTTGGATTCCTACTGCTTGCTACTTCACAGGAATAGAAACAGGAATAAACCCAGGAATTTTTCAGGAATAAAAACAGTGTCTGCTAATATAAAATTGAAGACCTACATAAAAGAATGCATCTTCCCAGCACATTTAAGGCAGAATTGTTATGTATGTAGGCTTACACAGACAGAAAAGAAACCAAACCAAGAGTATCTACAGACTGTTGAATATGAAGATATAATGAACTAATGGTCATAGGAAAACTACATTTACAAATGCCATGGCTCACAGGCTCCTGGGAACATCTTGTTGCATCTGATATTACAGAATACCTTTAAAATGGCATTTCAAAGCAGAGAGAATTTCTACCTTTCCTTTTCATAGAAAAACTTCTTCATATGGTAAAATAATAACATTAATTCCATAGAAAAATTAAATATTTAAATTGTTTCAATATTCGACACCTTTTCTCTATAAACGTTTTCTGATTTTCACAGGTTAACATAGCCTAGTGTCCATACTACCTTTATGATTTCTCTGTCTATGCTCATCTATAAAGTCAGCTTCTGAAGCCAACATTTTTGTAATGGCACCCAGATCAGGGAAAGCAACATACAACTCTTACTTCCAGGAAGCCAAAGATACTGTTGAAGGATACAGTTACACAGCTGTTAAATTTAGATGAAGAGCAAATCTGTGTGCTGAACTTTCCCATTAAATAGGCTGTGGGAGCCATTCAATACAAAAATAATATAATCAGCTTGCTTAAATTTCCTTTTGCCCTGTGTGGAATTCTCATGGTTATTTCTTAGCCAGTAAAAACATCCTGTTCTGCAGCATCAAATATTTGCAGTGAGATTTAATAAAATTGTATAGCTCTGTTCTGCAAGATATGGAAGGAATCAGGAACCAGCAAGGAAGTTTCGTAAAGAGACAAAGGCCTGCTTTTTAAAAACAATATAATGTATATTTCTGCAATGAATTTCTCCCACAGTCTCATGAGATTATTTAAGTATTTTCTAAAGTAGCTTCTTAGCACTGATCTGGATAACACTCAGTAAAAATTGTCTGTTCTTAAATTTTCTTTTTAGTTAAAAGATCATTTTTATTTTAGCCTTCATAGCGCCATGCATGCTAACAGTATAAAGTCCAGTTCCTAATGGTAAGTATCCATCTTTTGAAATTCAGATTACTGTTCTGTAGTAGCAGTTCTCAAAATTTTCTTTTTAGTAATTTTATCAGCTCTCAGGAGCAAAGGAACAAACGACTCACAACCATGCAAGAAACAAGTAATAATGCATGTAAAAGTTAAACTATGCTCCAAATTTCCCCAAAGTCAGTTTTTAAAAGATTGTGCAGGCATGGAAGAAAAGCTGAAAGCCACAAGCAATTTGCAAACTTAAAAAACAGACTATTTTTTGTTTTTCTAGGAGCTCTATAGGAAGGACTGCAATTTAGCTGCTCAGTTGCTCCAGTGCAGCAAGAATTACGACAGGGCACATAAGCTTTCAGAGGTAATGTGACCGACCTTGGTGAATATTCAAAGAAATAAATATTTTAATTGAAAACAGGTTATTTTATATATGTCAATTCCAGAACTTGTTTGCCCTTAAGGCTTTGCTTTCCACAGCCCCCACCCTCTTTAAGCAACAGGAGGGCTTGTGAACCTCTTGGTTTTGTGCGCAGCTGAGGAAGGTGCTGACAAAATCACAGCCTGTGATGGAACTTGGAGGTACTCTCTTCCCTGAAACCCCTGCTGTTCTGTAGAAAGGGCCTGCACTGATCACATGAAAAATAAAGGCTTTAGCAAAACCAAAGTGCTGAGAACTCTGGAATGCAAAATGCTGGGGGGAAACTGGGACATGAGAGCAGGGAAATGACATGCTACAAACATTAGAGATTCTGATACTATCAATTTTCCTCCTGAAGCTATTTTCCACTCCAGCTGATTTCTAAACCTGAATTTTAAAATGGATTGACAGAACAAATATCTTTTTCTAAAGCAACCAGATCACTGAATGATTGATTTCCAAGGTGTAAACTTTAGTTAGTTGCTTCCAAGGAAACTAGGCTTGAGAAACAGACTCTTTAAAGGGGAGGTAAATCTTGTCTTAGTGGCCAAGGCTATCTTTAGGAATGCAGGCCCTGCACAAAGCAATAGCACCTCCCTCATGTACATTGCTTTGGTGAAGGTCACGAGGAAAGCCTTCCTTTCATCAATCCCATCAGGTTAATGTCTCTTCAAATGGTCTCTCTTGTGCAGTTCTGCAACGGAATGACGCAAAATTGAATGTGGAATGTATAAACCATTTCTAAGGCAGTAGATGGCTTCAGAGCACTAAACAACCCTGGTAAATAAAGATAAGATTCCTCCATCAAATGGGCAGTGATTTTCTGGAATGGAGACAGAAGTTCCAAATTAATCATTATCTTGGTTGTGTTATTTTTTCCTAGTGTCATGGCTCAAGCCCAGCCATAAATCAGCCACACAGTTTGTTAGCTTCCCCCCACGCCCTTCCTCCTCCCGCTCCCGGAGAGATGGGGAGGAGAATCGAAAGAATGTATCTTCCACGGGCTGAGATAAGAACAGTGCAGTAAATGAGGTATAACACAAACCACTGCTGCTACCACCAATAATAATAATGATAAGGGAAGTAACAAGGGAAGAGAATAAAGCCACTCACCACCTGCCAACCGATACCCAGCCTGACCAGAAGTGAACTCACTCTTCCATGTCCCTGTCCCCAGTTTTTACATCCTGTCCATGACATGCTGTGGTATGGAATACCTCTTCGGTTAGTGTGGGTCATGTGTCCTGTCTCTGCTTCCTCCCAGCTTCCCCTCCTCCCTGGCAGAGCATGAGACTCAGAAAGTCCTTGGTCAGGCTAAATATTTGAGCAGTAACTAAAAACATCAGTGTTATCAGCACTGTTCCCAGGCAGAAAGACAAAAACACAGCTCTGCATCAGCTACTAAGAAGGAGAAAAAATGACTGCTACTGCTGAACACAGGACACCCAGTTACTGACTTCTCTTATCAATTCATATCCAGAATTATCATTACTCACATTGAAAGCACACTACTTGTTAGCAAGAATTAGGACTCTAAAAGTACTTAGTGATTCATTTGCAGAAAACTATCACAAATGTGGGACCTCTCAACAATTTCCCAGACTGTCATACACTTGATTAAATAGGCAGTCTTCACTCATAAATCCATGTATTTATTAATTTAGTAAGTGTGAATATGCTGTCATAGACAATAAATTCCTTCCAAATGTGAATATTGCCTGACAAAGTATTGTATATTATCCAGAAGCCTAAACTATAGTACAATATAGTAATGTGACAGCAATGTCATTTTAGTAATCCCAGTTTCCAATGCAATTCTTTTTCTGAATGAATTTCATAGTCTAAATAGTATATATAAAATAGATCAAAGAGTGGTATTACAGGATACTAAAATAATAGCTGCCCCATACAGCAGTTTTATGTTAAATGAACTGTATTTCTTTGCCTCATTTCTGTGGCAATTTAGAGTAGCCCTATTTTACAACCTGTTTGTTCAATCTTTGTTGCATCTGTACTTGCCATAACTATATTGCTGTCTGCCAGCATATTGGCAATAACATACTCTTTATTTCCAATGGAAGACATATGAGCCAATTAGAAACATAATGATTAACTGAAAATCCTGGAAGGCCTATTGTTTGAAAAAACACTCATCCTACTCCGCATTAACAAGAATGCCATTTCACAACATGCCATATTTTGAATACATTGACTTCTGGGGATTAAACCAACTGCAAAAACTTTCCAGTGAAGCTAAAAGAGGAGCTCTATATCTTATATATCTATACCATGTAAGATGGTTACAAGGAACAGGCATCTAAAATTTTTCCTCCTTAAAGTATAGAGGAGGAAGATGACTTCAGCATTTGTAGGGTTGACTGCCCTAGCGAAGCAAAGTAAAGGAGGGAGTGAGACCCTTAGGGCTAGAAGGATAACCACTGATTACTTGATAGAGGAGCTTGATTTCTACTTAAAACAAAAAAGGGCTGAGTCAATAAAAATTTAGCCAGGCATTCAAGGACAAAATTCCTAAATGGTGTAAGTCAACAAAGATTTCAAAGGAGCTATCATAGTGACTAACTCAAAACTTAGTCTAAACAAGAGTTCTGATTTCCAGCAGGAAATACTGAGTGACAAACATCATGCAGCTGTCTCTTATATCCATGTCTGATCATTGATAGAGATCTGAAATGAGCAAGGCAGATAAAAAATGACTGGTGATACCTGCATAGACATTGCCTACCAGGCTTTCAAGTCACACCAAAGAATGCAATCTCTCAGTCTCTTCTGGTCTATATGACAGAATGGCAGGTGGAACTGCTGTCCACAGAGCTGATCCTGACTTTCTGCAAAAACTGTATAATTTCTGATGCATTGCAGACACTGATTAATTCTGACTACTCTGTCACAGGAACCATTCAGGCTTTAAATGCAAGCCTTAGCTCTTATTTTTGTCACTGTAATAAAGAAACCAGAAAAGCAGTCAGCTAGCATCTGCTGGAAGAGGGGTACGTGTTGAGGTTTATGTGATTTGTGGACATGACAAGCCCTTATCCAACTGCTGGGGCAAGTAAACTGGTCTGATTTCCTTCTTCCCAGCTGCTGTCATAGCAGCAAGTACCACTGTTTTAAGTGTCAGAGAAACCAACTTTCCTACCTCTTCAAACAGCATTGTTTATCAAATGTGATGCTGGAGGGCAGCAGCCAATTTGGCACTGGGTTGGAGGCAAGACGAACTCAAAGAAGGGCAAAAGGAAAACAGAATAGACCTGATCTCTTCTTTGTCTTTCCTCTTCCCAGCAGAGGCCTCTCTACCCCCTCATTCCAAATGCAAATCTCACCCATGCACACTCTCTGGAAAGTGTTGTTGTAGGCTGCAGATCTCTACCTGCCTTTTTGAGACTGTTTTCTACATTCTTTATATCATTTCTATCCAACCTGAATTAACGTGTAAGGAGACCTTTCAGTTTCAAAATGCTTTTCAATGAGTGGAAGCAGATGAACATTTCTAAATGTTAAGTAAATAAATGAAAGTCATTCGGTCATGTTTGTTTTCAGAAATGCACAAAGATTGTGGCCATCAAAATAGTCAAAGAACCATATATCGTGAGCTATGTAATCTTATAAAAAGCTCTTATCTATCCACATTGTATTAGCCCAAGCAGACACCAGTGCTGACGTGTGCCCTATTCTCCTTTCCCTTTTGCCATCTTTTTATGTTACAGTTGCCATCTGACTTTCAGGAAAGAGTGAGCATCCATCTGGAAAAACATGGGTGTAGCCTTTCTGTCCCCTTGTGTCACACATCTTATGCTGATTCCATACCCACTTGTGTCATCGCCAAAGTACTGGAAAAACCAGATCCAAACCGTTTGTCTTCGCACTTTTCAAGCCCAACTACAAGGGATCTCAATTTTCAGGACTCTGATGGAAAACTCGGACAAAGACCCCAGTACAAGTCAGATATCTACTGCAGTGACACTGCTCTTTACTGCCCTGAGGAGAGGAGGAGGGAGAGGAGGCAGAGTGTGGACACACAAGTGAAAGACATGGGGTTCCTGCGGTCCCAGAACTCCACAGACAGCACCGTTGAGGAAGACGGTTTCCATTCCAGCTTCTCTCATGAAGCCTTCCCAGAGTACATTACCTCTCTGCCGACCTCCAGCTCCTATTCTAGCTTCAGTGTCACATCCGAGGAGAAGGAGAATGCCCAAGCCAACACACTGACAGCCTCTCAGCAAGCAATCTACATGAGCAACCGAGATGAACTATTTGAAAGAAAGTCACCTGCAGGTTATGAGCATCAGGGAAGTCCTAGGTTTGCCAAGTCCAAACCTGCACAGCACATGGAGCTTGCCTCTGACAACAATGAGAACTCTCCAACTTTTACTAGGACTCTGCCTCCATATGCAAACGAACCTTTTCATTTCTCATCCATAACACCACAGCAGGCTTTAGCAAATCAGAAAATGAGGAATGAGAGCAGGAATGCCCAACTTTCAGAAGAAGATTTGCCTGGGCGATGGAGGCAGTTGAGTGTGGAGGACATTGGTGCATACTCTTACAGGAACACAGACAGGCTGTCACCCTGTAGTTTTTCCGAGCAGTACTACAGCAGTCCTATTAAGAAGGGAGACAGTCGAACAAGCCCCATCTATGCTAGTTATAAAGCAGATAGCTGCTCAGAGGGAGATGAAATCTGCCAAAGCAGACTTATGGATTCTTGCTTCCTGAGAGCAGAGAGTGGCCTGAATATTGACATCAGCACTAGCTGTAAACAGGACAAATTGCCCACTTACAAAACAAAAGAATCAAGAGACCAAAAAAATGAAAGAATCACCGTCCAGTTATGCAGTAGCAAAAACATTGAAAATAGCCCAGTACTGAAAAGAGAATATGTGGACGTGAGCCCAAACAGCTCAGCAGAATCCCTCAATCAGAGTTCAGTGGAGGCTTCAGAAATCCACCAGTCTTCCATGGAGCAAGGGAGCCATTCGGGTATTCACAGCAAGCAGCAGCAGTTTCAACGGACTGGGAGTACTGGTCTGACTCGGAAGGACAGCCTTACAAAAGCACAATTATACGGAACCCTTCTGAACTAAGTGTCTTCCAAATCGGCAATAAGACAACAAGAAAAAGGAGGCAAAGAGCATTTGATACTTCTCATGAACGATAAGGTTCTAAGAAACAGGATTATTATAAAATATATATTCATAATGGTACTATATGTTTAAAACAAAATCTCTTAAAAAATGTTATACAGCACTTTTCACTTAACATCCTTTCCACATGAGAGACCGTCCCCTTCCCTCTTTTATAAGCCTCAAATATTTTTATAAACAAAATGGTATTTATTAGACTATCCTAAGCTATTTGAGCAGAATTCTTTTCCCTTCAAGCAGGTTTCTTATTTATTTTTGTGCATGAGGCCATCTGTGCCTAAACTCTTGGAGGAAAAGGGTAAAATCATGACAGCGGTGATAAAAAATAAATCCACTTGATAAAATACCACAAAATGTCATGTGAAAACAAAGCAAACAAGAATGGTGAATTTGAAGAAGTATATTTTTTAACAAGAATGGAATTGTATCTTAAGTTATTTCATACAAATGTATTTATGAGTGACTAATGTATGCACAAAGTGAGACTAATATTTTGTTCTTTCAATCCACTGTGTTTCTGCTTTCCTATTTTTCCTTGTATACTACCTCAAAAGTATTTGAGGGTTTCTTTGTCACATTTTCTGTAGGCTTGCATTTATATTGTCTAAAATGCATGCAGTGTCATAATTAATACTGTATTTTGCATTACTTAATAAAAGACACCAGTGGAGATATTTTGGGGTATATTTTCACTTCCTTAAAACACATCCTGGACAATAGAACATGGGATTGCTCTGGTTGGCATCAGTCCAGCAAAACTTAATGAGTGCGACTGCTGGTTTAGATTGCCCTTTCTCTGCAAGTTCCAGAGAACTAGTTCTTAGTCTGCAGCTCCTGGGTATGGAAGGACAACTTCTCATCAGC
The DNA here is from genome assembly GCA_024733675.1 of Psilopsiagon aymara. NCBI lineage: Eukaryota > Metazoa > Chordata > Aves > Psittaciformes > Psittacidae > Psilopsiagon > Psilopsiagon aymara. Next base: position 19,607 of record JANRGW010054049.1, on the reverse strand, counting down.
CTGTGAAAAGTAAACAAGGAAAACTGTCAACAGGCTTGTTCACAAAGCAAGGCTCTGCACACTGAAAAAAAAACTGAAAACTACTTGAAAACTTTTGGCTTCAGTACCTCCTCCATTACACACATACTTAACACAATCTTTTATGTCTTTAGGACTGTTAACTTCCACCTCTGCTCTTTCTCCTGTATAGTTTGGTATTTCAAACCATTTCTAAATCTTAAGGAAAGTCTTACCTTTTGCAGCGTATGGGAATTTCACCCCTAGCTCTGAGACACCATAGCTTTACCTGTACATTTTGCATTTCCTCCATCAAGTCTTTCGTTTCTCATCAGTTCACCATTAAGGAGTGTACAACTTGGATAACAGCAGGAGGGAAGGAGCAAAAGGAGAAGACGAAGAAAAAAACCCAAAAAAGATAAAAGGGGAATCCTGTGGATTTTTTTCCTGGCTTTATTATTGCTGTTTGGTAAGAGGCAGAATACAGCAATAAATATTTAACAATTCTTTTGCACTCATGGAACACATATCCTTTGCTTGAAATACTGACTCTCACCAGCTCATGTATGAGGAAAGCCCTTTCTTAGTGCAATCTGTGGTAGTAATCAGTGACATCACTGTGGAAGTCTAAACTAGTTACTTATAAAGCTAAAATAATGGCCTACCATTAAATACCTATTAAGGAAATATATGCTTTCTGTGGATTCTCTGAGAGCAGTTACCTGGCAAATAACTATGAACCAGGACTATAGAAATACTAGTTTCCTACATAAGTATATTAAATTACAAGGCCACGGAGTCAATGCATATGACATCATTAATTCCCATTGCTCTCTGTAGTCTACATGGATAATATAAAAATTTGACCATTATTGATGTATGCAAGTACTTGCTATGCTGTTTTGAAGATCTGGCATCAAGTCTGTAGAGTTCCTCCAAGATCTGTAGCAACATTGTGGAGAACAATGGTAGATAACAGTATCACCCACGTAAGGAACAACATAACTCCAAAGCAAGGCTTATTTCAGTACAGAAGCTGTAACATTCCTTGTGCTTTTATGCTTCCATACTTGCTCACAGTGAGTATGAGTGGCAAGCCATGCCACAGGTTAATACCACAAAATCCATAAAAAACCCTCATAGAATAAATCTTCCAAAGGCCAGCTGCTTCTCATGGCAGAAACTCACCAGCAGTAAATAGACTTGGAGATCCAGAAAAGCTGCTATTTCACTTTTGGAAAGCTAAGATAGAAAACATAAAAAATGTTCAGTGTTGACTCATTCTGGTATATAAAACTTAAACAATGTCTAAGGCAAAACATTAATTTCTGTGGTCAATGAATAGAAGGATTTGTATGCAAGAGGTGAAAATAAACTGTTATCTCACCTAAGAAAATATGTAAGCTATGGAAGAGTAAATAGTGATATTTATGAACTGGAACGCAGTATCAGACTAATCCTTTTATAATACCATTCATATTTGAGACTAAACTGCAATTTTGGCAATTACACTAAACTAAGTTTCTGCAAGATATTATGTCTGACTATTTAATACCATGTTCTGTTATATTCTTTTATACTGATGCAGTTTCAATGTCTGCTTCTATCCTTCATTGATGCTTTTTCCCAGTTCACGTGCACTGATATGTTGATTGAAATCAGACTTTTCAGCCAATTAGTTCTGTGTTTTCCTTGTAAAATAGTCTATAACCTTGTAACATTTTTCTATAATGAATTCTGTTAGAGAACAATATGCAACCCTCCAATGAATTTCATCTGAATCAATCAAAATGCCTAGAAAAGCTCTTCAGCTTTAATGTGTTAATTTTAATTTCTCCTTATTTAGAAAAACTGACGGAAAGTTTGCAAATTTTCTAAGAATGTGAGAAAAAAGTTTAAATAAACCATCTAAATTTTCTCAGGTTTATGGGTTTAACTATGGCTTGGTTTAATTTTCCCAAACAGAAAGCTTGGAAAGATTACAATAAAGGATTTTCCATCTATTTTTTCAGTACATTCAGTTTAGATTTCTTGAGATAACCGTAGAGAAAGACCTGAGGCATGAGGCTAGAAAGGTACTAGGTGTTTCCACAGTAGCTTTACAGTTTCTTTGTGATGGTGTTCTAATCTTGCATTTACCTTCAGTTTTCCTACTGGGAGAAAATCATCCCTAAAATCCTGCCATAAAGAAGATTTTTGAGTATGCAACTGGAGGTATTTAAAGCCAACTATCCACTTGTCTTCACTTGGTCTCTCAAAACTCACTGTTGTGCACTGTAAACTCTTGGAAGGCTCTGTTGTGCCATCAGGGAACCTGCTAGGGCCAAGTACAGATTAAATTGTCACTGAGGTTTTGGGACATTGAACCTCATCAAAAATAGACAAAGCAGCAGATGGGAGAGCAAATCAATGACATCTTGTTCAGAGGGAGAAGATACACGTTGACCCAGATGAAAGGGATGGTAGACCTCTCTGCAGCAGTGTTCCTCAGAGCACTGTCCTTCTGTAGGACATTTCTGATGGAGAAGAGCACTTAAAACATTGCCCTCAGAACAGCTTGCTTACTTCAATTTTTCATTCAAGCAGGTGTGTTTGATGAACTTGACCTTACCCTTATGTTCGTTTAATGACAAAAGACTCCAGAAACACAAAACACATATCTTCAACCAAAGAAAAGTGCCATAGGCCTCTCCACTCTAGTTTCTGACAATTTACCTCGAAATAGCTTTTCCCAAGGACATAAATGTCCAGTTTTCTCTTAAGAACAATAAAAATGCCAAGACAGCTCCATGTTGCCACAAAACTTCAATTTTCCAAGTAACATCTGAAGTAGGCAAATTCTGTATGGAGGGTCTATAGGTACCTATAGCAGGATTTTTGCTTTGATCAATTTTTTTACTTTCCATGAGTAAGAACAGAAAGGGTGAGGAAAAGAATGTCAAGTCCCCAAGAGTGTGGTGAAGCAGAAGATGAGAAATGTCATTTTAATGAATGAAAACTGAAAGCAAGATGTACATGACACAGAACACTGATCAGGGAAAAACAAATAGGGCTGAAAGAGGTCAGAGTGAAGCACATAAAATCACATAATAGAATAGATAAGAATACAAAAAAGATACAGGCAAATAGGATACAACTCACTAGGAATATAGGTGAATAAGTATTTTGAAATCATGAAAAGTTAATGTGTTTTTTGAGATGTGAATATAGTCTTTAGCACTCCAAATTAAGATTAAAAAAAAAAAGGCGAGAAATCTCAATAATTTTAAATAACACATAAGACTTTCTTTTAAAATTTTTAGAAGTCTAGAAATAGCTATATTTCTGGGTTTAAATCATGACAAGCCACAAAATAGGTAATTTTCAATTCAACAGTTTCTAAGTTCTTCTCACAAACTAGAACATTTATCAAATTAATCCTTTCCCCTTCCAGCGCTTTTAATTAAAAAGAATTTCCACTCCAACATCTATCAGAGGACGTGATTATATAGTCGTTACTTAGATTAATTTTCCCCTGTTTAATTTTAAAGTACTAATTGACATCCTTTGGACTTTCTTAGAGAATTCTTATTCACCATTCATGTTTACAACCTTGTAATCCTTACAGACTAGTATCCCCCCTTAAATAGTGCTTAAATTGTGCAGATGTAGTCCTATCAGTTTTTCCTTGAAAGATATTCCCTTCAGGTCTCTAGCTTTTTCTAATTCTTTTCAAGGAACACAATCCTCATCTTTCTATTGCTGAAAACCAGAACATTTTCGTATGAACACTGAGTTGTTCAAATCCACTGTACAAAAAAGCAGTACAAGAAAAGGAGAGGATTACGCAGACTACAGCAACTGTGAGTGATGCTTCCAGCACTAAAATTCTCAATAAATGTAGGTAGTTGGTCAGAGACATCTTCAAGAAAAGCCTTACTCAAACAAAATGCATTTTCATATAGCCAAATCCAAAGATTTGCATTTTGATACAAAGAATGACAGACCATGTTTCTAGAATGGGAGCTTTTCTCCTGGAAATCAGTGCTTTTGAAAAGCAATTATTTTCATACACTTTCCTTCAGTGTTGTCTAGAATTTCTTCAGCGATTACATGGTAGCATCTGGATGTCCTCAAAGAGCTTTGGGTTTGCACATGATGGACTTGAGCCCTGTAGGATTTATTTGCATTCTTCCTCCGTCGCTGGTAAGTTTGAGGATTTGCTGTCAGCTATGCTGTTTTCAAGTCCTGCACAGAATTTCAATTGTGGGTTTGCTAGGCTCTAGTGTCTCCCCAGATCAATAGATCTGAGGCTCCTTAGTAGCAGGTTTTCTAAGCCTGTAACCACCGTACAGCAGTTCCAGCCTTAGAGATCCGTATGACTTTTTAGAAAAGAGCTAAGGCAACCTTTCACAAGTAAGTTGAGTCTAACAACAGTTCTCAGTGTAAGCAGCAGCCTCTAATGACCGTCAGCCAGATCTGTATGCATTAAATCTTGCCTGTTCCTGTCTGCATGGTCTTATATCAACATTATCAGAGGATTTTCATTGGTTTTGCCATCTTTCCTCCATGCCTTTTTTAAAAACCTCATTGTTATAAAACAAAACCTAACAATTCAGTCGTTCTTTAACACCCTGTCATTCACTCCAGCTTCTCTCTCAAGTTGTTTTCTCTTAGGTGTTTTATTTTGACTGTATTAGCAAAGCTATCTTAGTCATTGAGAGGTTTCTTTTAGCTGAAGCTAAAAAGAATAACTCGATTTCTTATGCAATAAACGGTTTTGCTGCTTGTGCAGTGAATGCACTTCCAATGACATTCAGTCTTGCCCTTTTCACTTGCTGGTTTTACACTTCTATTCTGTGGGAAAATATGTCCTTTTCTCTCCCCTTGCTTGAGAAAGTTTCTATTCAATTTTTCTCTAATTTCAGTGAACGATCTTTAATTGCACTTGGATCTGAGGGCTGCCTCCCTTAAAAAGCCACTATTATCACTTCTCAGTCTATTTTAATCCCGCTATATGCACGTTCTATATGAAGTAATAAAGGCTTGAGGAGAAATGTGACCTGAGGATCGTGTAAAGTGCTCAGCTGAACAAAGTCCTATGTGATGTGGTTTATCATTACCTGTAGATGTACCATCATCTGTAGATCCACTAAGTGCCATGAGAATTTGCCTGAATGTAAGCAACTTATCCTAATCCTTTACAGCAGCAAAGTGTAAATATGCTCCATCTCTAATAGCTACTGACCATTTTCATACCAAGCTACACTGTTGAGCTGTTACCTACAAAAGCCCATAATTTCTTAATTGCCTCAAAAGAGTTAAAATAACGTTTCCCCACAGTAAAGCAATTTTAACAAACAGGTCTTAAATTCAGGTTACAAAGTACAAACAGATTTATTAAGACTCTACCTTGTAAATTCCATCTTTCTAAAACAACTTTTCTTATACATCTTCAAATATCCACAAAGCCAAATCCCCACAAACTTCTGAAGAGTAGGACAGAACAGATGAGAATTCCATCCTTTCTGGGAATAACAAAAGAAAGCGGATTCTAGCACCATCTTTACTGCCATATAACACGGGGTCAAAGTTTCCTAAAGCCTTGAAAAGCATAAGTGAAGTTGCAGCTTGCTATAGAATCATAGAATAGTTAGGGTTGGAAAGGATGTTAAGTTCATAAAGTTCCAACCCTGCTGCCATGGGCAGGGGCACCTCCCACTAAACCATATCACCCAAGGCTAAGTCCAACCTGGCCTTGAACACTGCCAGCAATGGAGCATTCACAGCTTCCCTGGGCAACCCATTCCAGTGCCTCACCA
>JANRGW010054048.1:0-48074 GCA_024733675.1 Psilopsiagon aymara | reverse complement strand
TGGACTGCTCTTATGTCAGCCCATGGGAGTTACATTCTTTCCATTCTCCTCCCCATCCCTCTGGGAGCAGAGGCAGGGGGAAGAAGGGCGGGAGTGAGTATATACACATGTATGTCTGTGTACTGACATCTTTATGTAAAAAGATAAAACCTCTGCCTTTCTGTATTACCTTAACTTTTTTTCTGCATGTACTTTTTTCTCAAGAAGATTCATGGTAGATCATACTCAAAAAGCACAAACTAAGCATGCTTTTCTTAAGAGCTAGTAAAATTTACACAGCCAGACTGTAATTCCTGGATAAATAGTCCAGATATTGCAACAACTGCACTCATTAGAAAAGAACATTGCTTCTGAAATAATAATTACAGCTCTCCCGAGCCCAAGAACACTGTCTCCAGCTCAAAGACTTCTGATTCCTTTAGTGCTGAGCCTGTCAAACTTTCAAAGCGGGTTGACAGACAGCTGTGGCTTTGTTTTTCAAGCTAAAGGTTAAGTATGCCAATAGAAACCCAGCAAGTACCAGGAGATGCTACTGAGCATCCTATCTTGACCCTGCACAAGACAGCAGCTCTTGATGCCTGCTGAAACAGGCTCCCTGACTCTAGAGGTGTTTCTGCCAGTGCCAAGGCCAGGGCAAGCAGCCTCAGCTCTCAAAGCCCTCGCCCCACATCACCTCTGTGGCTCCTGTCTCACTGCTTCTGCACCGCCCCCTTTGCTGAGCAGGGAGAGCTATCCAGGACATCACACTGTGCACCAGGTCAGGGATCAGATCCAGGTTAAAAATAGGCTTTCCTAAGAGAGTCTAGTATCCATGCTACAGGCAGCTGTCCCCTCCTCTTGTGCGCCTTATAGAAATTCCGAAATGGTGGCACAGCTGTAGCTTTAATGTGGCCATCTGCCACTTGAAAAGACATTCTCTATCATTAGACTGTACTTATTTTGGAAGGAACATTGAAACCTACAATATTAAATTAATTTTCTCTTATTTTTCTCCATTGCTGCTGCAGCTGATGTACATAATTCCACCTACTCTTTGCAAAAAGGGCCCCAAATTTTCCATCTCCACATCCTCTCAAGTAGACCTTTTTCTTCCTAAAGCTCTATAAAAGCTGCCCAATGCAGATGTCTCAAGTTGGTTTAACTGTCAGCGTTGAAGCAGACTCATTTTCTTTGCTTCCCCAGCTCTTGCTCTGTAAGAACAACTCCAGGTAAAACCAGGAGGGCTTTCACACGAGTGAAGACGGCGTCATCATGAGTGATGCTCACTACCATGAGCAAACAGGGCAGGCTGCCCCACCTGTGCTAGGCTGTGCCATGGGGGCTGGCAAGGCAGCATCTGTCTGTGCCAGAGAGAGGCACAGGTGAAGTCTGGCATCTTAGCACAAGTTAAAAGTGGCTACTGCTAAATCTGTCTGAGCATCCTCAGTGGCAGTGGACTATTCAGTAATAATTTTCTGGCTTCTGGACACATCTGAGAGATAAAGGAGTGCTAAACTTTCCAACTCTATGCACTGCTGAGACGGGTACTTGGAACACTCTTTAATTATTTGGCTTTGACAAGGATCTGAATAACAAACATCTAAAATGAATTTGAAAGCTGAGACCATATCTTGGCCAGCAGGTCAAGGGAGATAACCCTCCCTCTGTACTCTGCTCTCATGACACACCCCCACATGGAGTACTGTGTTCAGCGCTGTGGTGTCTACCATAAGAAGAACATGGACCTGTTGGAGCAGGTCCAGAGGAGGGCCGTGAGGATGATCAGAGGGCTGGAGCACCTCCCCTGTGAAGAGAGGCTGAGAGAGCTCTGGTTCCTCAGCCTGGAGAAGAAAACGCTTCAGGGAGACCCCAGAGCAGCTTCCAGTACCTAAAGGGGCCCACAAGAAATCTGGAAAGAGGGCATGTACTGATAGGACAAGGGGAAATGGCTTGAAACTGAAAGAGGGGAGATTTAGATGAGATCTTTGGAAAAAGTTCTCTACTATGAAGGTGGTGAGACACTGGCATAGATTGCCCAGAGAAGCTGTGGTTGTCCCGTACCTGCAAGTGCTCAAGACCAAGCTGGAGGGGGCTTTGAGCAACCTGGTCTGGTGGAAGATGTCCTTGCCCATGGCAAGGGGCTGGAACTGGATGATCTTTAAGGCCCCTTCCAATCCAAACCATTTTATGATTCTATGATCTCTGCCACTGAGCCTTTCTCTCCGTTTCCAATGTGTTTACATTTTTCTCCTGCTTTTATGTCTAATAAGCAACTGGAGAACATTTCTATACCCTGCTATCTAAGGAAAAGGGCAACGATGCTTTGCTGACCTGTTACTATCCTGTTAATCACCTACTGGACTTCTCAGAGGATGGTAGAAGATGGAAAAACACATAAATAAATGAATGAATGAATGAAAAGTTCCACACTTCCATCTTGCACAGATGCTTTTAGCATCTCCTATGCTTTTAGCTTTGCTGCTGAACACCCTCCCAGACCAGACCTCTTCAGTGGTACAATGCTGAAGGTAAAAGTGAACATAGGCAGAGATCAGTGAAAGAAGGTAGAAGTGAACACAGGCACAGATCAGCAAAGGACCTTTCCTCTTTAAGCTTAAAACTTTCAGTCAAAAACCATATTCTGTGAGCAAAGCTGTGTGACAGAACAGTCTAAATAAATATCAAATAGGTAAATATATAAAGAAATAGTCATTTTGTATTAGGAATTCGCATATTTTGTACATCTCTAAAGAAAAGATTCCTTTTTTTTTTATAATAAAATTGCAATGTAGGAGGTCTCAGTTTTGAAGTAAGATTCTTGGCTGAGTGTTCCCAAAGTCAGAGAGTTCCCTTCGAGGAAGTCTAGGTCCTGCAAGCATTTCTTCAAGTGACAACAATAACGATGAGAAACACTAACCCACGACTTGGTTTACACTGGATAACAAAATCATCCTCACTCATAAAAATGTTAAAGCAACGTGTGAATAAAGCTAAAAATACCATTTGAGCAAAGCAACAATATCAGAGAAACTATAACATGAATTCTTGAAGCAACTTCAGTGTCTGCCTTGGAGACACTTGCTCACTTGCCAAGTCTGTCAGAAAGAATTAACTTGTCAGCAAAAAAAGGGCATACTGTATGAAAAAATATTTGTTTGAAAGTTATACTGCTGTTTGTCATCTTTCCACAAACTATTTCAAGCTTTCAGGCATGATTTGCTGTTTTTCATCTTGTTAACTGTAATTCTCTCACATGGGCATATCCATCCTGTCCTTAATGCTTATATAACAACATCCCAAAAAAAGAAGGGATTAAAAAAAGCGGTACTTTGCAACTTTCTTTTCTTGATGGCTAAGAACAGGCAAAGGATTATATTATATATATTATATTATAAGAGCATCTTGAATTTTAGGGCAGAAGTCTCAGGTTAAGGATCTGTTAATAATTAAGAAGTCTGAAGCACTAGCTGAAGATGCGATGACCCAAACAACAGAATTGCTGTCCAGGTTTCAGAGCCAGGGCCCATCTTGATGAGCCAGCAAGGCCACACACAATCCCAAAGTATCAAGTCAAAAGATTTGATTATGAGAAATTCTGGGAATAATTTAAGAAAAAGAATGTGCAGATGCAAAACAATGTCTGAGGTTAAGTGGAGTTGGTTTGCACTGAACGAATTGGCTGTTGGAGTTATTTGGATAGCTTTTCAATCAGCATGTAAGTGGTGTCCTGTGTGCCAGGACTGGTTGAAAAAAATTACAAACATACACTTGTAGATTCAGGTAACCTCAGCAAAGAGCCAACTTTAACTCTTGTGACCTCAAAAAAGGGCACTGATAAGAGAAAAGTTACAAGGAGCATACAGCTTACTCCAGAAATGCCTTCAGCAAAACCAGCTACTAAATAACTTGGAAAACATAATGCAACGGAGACAGAAGGCGCATCCTCAAAAGGCAAATAGTCATTTTACCAACTTAAGATGCAGATCCATCAGAACTTGCATGAAATAGGTTTACAAGCAACTTCCAGTGGGAAAGGCTCATCAAAGCTGCCCCCCAGTTAAACCTCTGTACTGTGAGGTGCAGCACATGTACCAACAACATGGAACTTCTGCGACAGAACTTGAAGACCCAGGTTGATACATTTTCTGCTGCAGCAGAAGGAACTCTTAACAAGGGAAATGTATTCAAACCAAGAGATAAGTCCAGTTCTAAAGAATCAGGTCACAAAGTATCTGAATTCTGGTATTTCATCAGTACAGCAGATTCAAATTCACCAGGATCCAAAATAAACATTTCAATAGTGATAACTGATTTTCTGGTATTCATTAACTCAATGTAAGGCCCTCCCTGTGAAACAGAGAAATAAAAACCCAACCCACTTACGCAAAAAGAATATCAAAAATATTAAAAATACATGCACTGGGAGACACCTTCAAGTTTTATAGAAACTCTGATCTTTCTGAAATGAAAATACAAAGTTTTGATAAATCCTTTAAGTTCAGACATGATACAAATAAGGTCTAGGAGAACCATTCCAGAAACAGGAAAAAAGGGCAAGATACAGCATGAAAACATTTAGCAAGAAAATAGGAGCTCTGCCACATAATATTCTTACTGGGCATGCCCCAAGTGTTTCGTTTGACTGGGAGATGTACTGCGGATCATGAAAATTTTCAAGGTAATAGGATGCCAACAGAAATGTATGGCACAAGTCAGAGATGAAGTCAAAACCAGGGTCAGAGTACAGCAGAGGTCTTCACAAACACAGAGAAGATGCCAAAATGGGCTGGGATGGTATGCCTGGATCATAAGCAGCACGGACTATGATTAAAATTAGAGCCTCACCTGCATCATATTAATTGCATTCTGTGCAATACTCTAACTTTGCTTATACTTAAGCAAAACCATCATATGACAAACATTTTCTTCCTATTCCTTTCATTCTGTCCACCCCAAGATCTAGCTGTGCGATCTGGTGTGCCTCCTGAACTGTAAAATGCGCTGTATGTGACAAACCTGACACAAATCTCTGTAGCTGATTGCCAAGTCCCATTCTGTCAATGCTGAGAAATCACTTCCCCAGCAGCCTGAGGGGCCACACAGTGCCACCACGGCTCTCATGGCCCCACCATGCCAGAAAGCAGGTGGCCAAGGCAGGGGATTGTGCGAGTCATTTTTCCTATTAGCTTCCCTTTGACAGGAATCATTATTCAGAGCAGTTCCGGTGGGCTCACACCACCTTGCATGACAGCATTCAGTAGTTCGTATCCTCTTTGCCTCTGGTTTGTAATTGCCAAAAACCCTCAGCCAGGACTGCACAAAGGACTTCAAGTGCAGTGTCAAGGAAGGTTGCAGCAACCAGCTCAAACACAATAAATAGAAGCCCTGACACTGCAAAGCCCTTTGCATGGAGAGAGGAGCTTGTGTCTGGCTGGCCCCCAGTGCCCTGCTGGACTCAGGCACTTTCTTCACTTATATCATCAGCAGAACAGGGAAAAAAATAAAACAGGGAAGGTGAAGAGGAAAGGGGAAGAACACATACATGTCCAGAGGCTGGCTGCCATCTGGGAAGAAGAATGCACATCTGCTCTGGGACTGAGGGGAGCTGCCCGCACAGGGAGGAATGAAGGTGCATTTGGGGAGGGCATAAAAACTGGCCAAAATGTGTTAAAGGATGCAAATGATACAGGGGCAGAAACCACTCTGCTGCTTACAGAATGAAGAGAACAGCTCCCATGCTACCATTTCCCCTGGAAAACTGTGCCACGCAACATGTTGGTATCTCAAAAAGGTTTTGCTGTTACAGCTAGACCATGGGCATCCTGGATGCCATTCGTGTGAAGGAGATACACCACATGAGGCACAGACCCCTCCAGAACGCCCCTGGGGAGGAGGAAGCTCTCTGCACAACAGCAGACATTTGTCCTTCAAATCAGAGCTGCAGGAATAAACCAAATGCTGAGAAAGACAGGCTGAAGGCCTGTGTGAAAGTACCGTATGCCTTCAAATTGGCACCTAAACTTTCATTTGCTCATCGCAAATTATCATCCCAATTGTTTTTCTAAGTGAATTTCATCACTGTCAGATAAACCTATCAGATAAAGCCTACTGTGTGCTGCTGCTAAGCCATAAGAAACAATTGAGCTTGTTGAACAATAGCAGCAATGACTTATTTTTCACCCTCCAAGCTTATTTATGGCATCTCCACTAAACTTCACAGATGAGAAATCAGTAATCCCTCACTCTGTTTTTAAGCTTCCCAGAAAAAGAAAACAAAAAGGTATCGCTATTTTGTTCGAGTTTAAGTGTGATTATTTTTCATGTGGGATGAAAAGAGACAAAATACATGTTACAAACCAAGGAAGAGACTTATCTACCCCGGTCTAAGCTATTTATTTATTGTGTATCTCCACACCACCAAATCTGGAAAACAAGCAGTTTCTTCCATTGACCCTAAGTTTGTAAAAGCACGTAGACTTTGTCTAATTCCAATGACGCCAGTCCTGCATCTACAGTGTGTTCTACGCTGAGTTTCCTCCAGCTATAAGCCATACAGAAATTTTGCTTTTAGTCTCTTTGATGCAAAGGAACAATGACTAAGATGCACTGCATACCATGCCATGTTTTTTTGAGAACTCTGTGAGTTTCCCACTGGGGAAAGAGCTCTGTGCAATCAGCTTTTGGTAAGCTGGGGAAAATAATGACACCAGAACAGTATCATCTTATATTCACATCTATACTTACCCAGAAATCTTCAGTTAATACTTTTGGGAGAGACATACAAATGTCAAATTGGTAGTTGAAGTGAGGTGAAGATTATTCTACAGATGGATAGTTTGTGGCAGAGATACACCCAACCTCCTAAATTCCAATGAAAACTTTGCAAATAAACAACACTAAGGCAGCTGTAAAGTAACACCAAATACAGAGCTGGCTCCTTGTGAAAGCCAGGGAGAGCAGCAAGAGAACTGAACCCCTGGGACCCACCGCTTTCATAGTTAAAGCTGAAATCACTATGCAGCTTGTTTGGCAGGATACTCAGCAGATCAGCAGCAGCTTTTTCCCCGAAGACAGGGAGAAGCCTGCTGAAGTATACTAGGACAATGGTTTCTCCCCTGTGCTATCCTCCCAAGGGGAAGCAAACTGTTACAGGAGATCTGCTTAACAAACACTTGGCCTTCCTGGATGGGGATCCAAGTCAAAGGGCATGATGCAGAAGCAGCACATTAGGTTAAAAGTCTGTCAAAATCCTGATGTTAGATGTATGTTCAGCCTCTGCAGTCTTCTCAAACAGGGAACCCTCAGAGATGGACCATGTACCCCCGTAACCTGAAGCATTGCTTTTGTTTGTTTAATGAAAAGACATAAAAACTACTTATATAAGAAAAGGAGCATTGGTTTGGGAAGTTGAGAAATTACTGCTGCAGTTGGAGATACTATGAATTTTTAAAGGAACCCAATTACGTCACTTTCATTACCCACCACACAGCATAAAGGTAAAACACAAACACACATTTCTCTTTACAGGTTCAGCCCTGTTTTTTCACTTCTCTTCCCTCACACAAAATTCCAGTGAGGAATCAAAGGGCTTTTTCTCTGTCCCTCTGGCAATAATACCACAACTGACTTCTTGTCCATCACCTTAAATACCTATTTAAACGTTAGCTACAGTCATAAAACAAGTACCCAGAGCAAAGCAAGCAACAAGAAGATTTAAGAAACAGTTTTTATGCTTTATGAGCCGTTATTTGAGAAATGGCAACTGTCCAGTAATGAGATAAAGATTAGTGCAGAAATAAGATCCCATTTGATGAAAGCAAACCATAAAAAGAAACTTACTCCAACCAAGAAGCTTCTCCATTAGCTAGGTGTCACACTAACAATAATAAAGTCTCCCTATACAAATCTATTTCTCAATGGCAATATCTGTAGTCAGTCTGTTCTTTCAGCAAGTGCAAACTGATAAACATCAGTAAAGAGAGATTAAGACCTTTTATAACAATGAAGAGAACGCAGTTTTGATTTTGTAGAGGAGATGGGTGATAACCTACTCAGCAATGTGGAATAGCATAGCAAAGCTCTGCTGCATACTGTGTAAGTGGGGACTTTGGAAGTGGTACCCAGGCCAGTCTTTGAGAAGACAAACTGCATCTCATACAGCAAAAGTAAGTCAATGCACCATGCGCCCCTCCTGTGGCTGACCCATGCCCACTGGTGCTTGCATCTGCATCCAAGATGCCAATTCAGTGGCTTCTAGAGGCATCCCAAAGAAAAGGAGGCATTTCGTCTGAACACCACTGAATTCTGTGAACACAAGTAAATGGTAGCATAAAGGCTTATAAATCTAATTTATTTCTGAATAGTCTCATCTCTGGTTACGAGCCAGGACTGTAAGTCCTTACCTTACCTGCAAAAGTAAACACCTTTAGCCTGTCTCATGAGTCTAACGGAGCAACTAAAGACAAAAGAGTCTGCTTGCAGATCTGATTTTGCAAAGAAATATCCCTTGTTAGCATAACTACGATAAGATACGGACATACACCAGGATCCCAGCATTCATTTGATCAAGCAACTGCTCTATCCTGATTCAAAACCCTCTTTTCCTCCAGCTGAGCACAAGGAGCAAAGAAGGTCAAAGGCCCATAGATCACTGCTCTGAGCATATGGCGGATGTATATCACTGCAGACATATTGAGTCCTACGGTCTCAATGGAATCTAATGGTGCAACTCCAAAAATACGTGTTGTACAGGAAATCAAAGTGAATTATCTTAATGATTTTGCCTAGAGACATAAACAGCTGCTGCAAGCTAACATCAACTAAAGGAAAATTGAAGCGTTTGTTCTCAAAAGCTACTTATTTCACATCCATTTACAATGAAAGACTGATTATTTTCATTCAAGAAAGAACTATATAATCTGAAATGTATTTTTAAAACACAACTTTGGTAACTGCACCCATAAACATTTAAGGAAAACTTAGGTCCAGCAGGCTAAGCAAACTTTATGGTGTGGTCCTTAGGGTCAATAATGCATCAGAAGGAAATGCTAAACAGCATGGCTTTCACAGACTTAGATTCTTGCCCCAAGGTATTTATAGCTTCAGGCAACGCTTGCTTTATACTGCATTCTCTTTTGGCAATTCTTCTTCATACCCTCATTTTACCTTGCTTTCACCACCAACTGCAGAACCAATACAAGGACAAAGTCTGATTAATAAAACTATTATCTTACAGCACAATGATTTTCCAAAATAGTACTTTAATCTGTCCTGGTCTCAAGATGAAACACATTCAGTGGATGTAACTTATTGTTCTTAACTTAACCTTTGTTCATCAGCTAGATTTTTACTTCTAATCTTAAGAAATTGTTCCTAAATTTAGAATCAAAGTCTATTCCTGAAATAATGTGCAAAAATGCACCTGACAGCTATAAAGTGCAAAAGATTATCAAAGGCCTACTTATTAAAGACCATGCTGTGGGGCCAGCAAGTTTTGTCCCTATTCTAAATAGTAGGCACATTATTAAAAATACATTTTTAAGTCTTATTAAACCCCAAGTTTTGCCACGTGTTGTCTCCCCTTTTCCTGCAAAATTACCACTTCTTGAAATTCTGAATGATTTAGCTCAAGGAGGAAAAAAAAAAGAAAAAACATGTTTTCCCGAAGAAATGAATCACACAGAAACCCTTTTGAAAGAGAAGCAGATTTTGATAACTCATGTCTTTAACTGTCCCCTAGATTAATGATTTCTTCAACTACAAGAATGCCCAAATGAAAATTCTGCATTTGTAAAGCACAGATGGCTGGGAGTAGGCACAGCACTTTGAAAAACATAAAAGCAATTAATTTTATAATTACATTTCAAAATAATCCTTTTTATAATTTTAGGGCTGACTGGAAATAAACTCTCTTTTCTCTCCAGCAGCATTTTCCAGACAGAGTGTTACCCAGATTATAAAACCACCTCCTCACTTCCCACACTTACCACAGGGATCACAGACAGCAGCGCAGAAAGATTTCCGGATGTTCCTAGGACCTCAAAAGGTAAGTGGATATAACAAGAAGAGGCAATAGCAAGACCAAATTACTAGAAGAAGTAGTAGGATCCAGGAAATGTACGTCACAGAAAGAGATGCCATTCCAGCCTAGGCTTAGCCTCCCAACCATGGGGCTCATCTTCGCTTCAGATAGGACCAATTTAGATTCAATCTGTATTTACTATTTTTCAACCTCATAGTAAGCAGGGGTACGAGAGAAAATAGGATCATTCTAGCTATGAATTGTTCTAAGTCTTTGTTCTGAGGAAACTCAGTCTCCAGAGCATTCTTTATTAATGGATTCTGATGGCTGACACTTTCTTTGTCATGAAAGAGAAGCAGTAAAATATGTGGGTTCACATATAGATGTGATTCACATATAGCACATTCCTGCTCTCCTAGTTTAGGGCGCCTATAATTTACTAAGTTGTTATTTCATGACATCGTAAATACTTTAAAGCCTGCCTTACCTTTTGGATGTTGTTCATTTAAGATAAGAAGATGATTTGTTGAACACATACAAAATAATCAGTTCAATTAACATATGCACATTGGGTCCTTAGACCTAGTCTGAAAGCAAGATACTCTTCAATGTACTGAAAAGTCTTTTGCTCTCTTTAATAAACAATGTATCATTCAAGGAGGTCCAACAACAAACAATGTGACTGCTCCACCTCAGAGGATTTGAGCATTGCAGCTCAACAACCAGGCAAAACCCTCAGTGTGAGTATGGAAATGGAGACCCCCATTATGGCAGGACCCCACTGTATTCACTCAGTGTTGGAGACACAGTTAGATGGCTGTGTGCACACAGCCTGGCACCCAGTGTGCCCATGCCTTGACTGGATCACAGATGAGCACCAAACCAGCCCAAAGAGACGGTCTTAACTGGAAGAGACAAGGCTTAACTGGAAACTTACCCAAGCTGAGCTGCAGTGGACCTTAGCAGTTGCCCCATTAAACGTCCACATAGAGATGAGCTTTTGTCAGGCAGACACGAGTTAATACAGAATCTCTTCTACATGTAGTAAGTGCTCTGCAGGCTGGTGAACAGGGAAACCAAATCTGTAAGCATCTGCCTTGGACAGAAGTTTGGGCCCTGCTTGGCAAATTTTACCACTTAAATTATTCATTAAGAGCTTCATTCCTTTAGTTAATAACAGATGGACAGGAGGGGGGTTTGTTTTTCTTTTTTTTTTGTGTTTTTTTTGTTTTTTTTTTTTTTTTTTTTTTTTTTTTTTGGGGGGTGGTTGTTGTTGTTGTATGGGCTTGTTTCTTTTTTCCTTGTTGGGGGTCTGAGAGCTGGGTTTGGGGTGGCTTTTTTTTTGGGGGGGAGGGGGTTGGTTTGGGGTTTTTTTGCTATGGGCTATATATAGGGTGAAACACAGAAGTGCTTTTAGTAAAGAAAAGCAGCACTACACTCACTTGGCACTCAGAACTGCCAGCACAGTGACCCTTTTAAGACACTTCATACCTTACCTCCGGAAAAATGGTTTACCCCAGGGACATATACACATCTTTGAGAAGCTGTAGATTTTTGAGCATCTGTAGGGACAGCTGGCATGATGGTTACAGCAGCTGTCACACCTGAATTATGAAATTGTGCACTGCCCAAGGAAAGGATCAATGTCATGCAAATCTCACAAACCTGAATTCAAGTCCCAAAGAAAATGAAGGTGGGAGAGAACTGTTCGGATGCTGTGCGCCAGACTTGTTTAAATCACTCCATAATTTCAAATAATACTTTATGTGTTACATGCTGTAATAAATACTGCATCTCTAAGGCTTCCAGATGAACAGACATTTTACTTTGATATGTCCACTAAAATTTTATTAAAATCTTTGGGGGAAACCCCCAACCCTGCAGAATCAAGGCAGCCACGAGTTTTTAAACCAAACTTCACTAAAAGACTTATTCTTTTTACCCAGACCAAGCAGGAGACGTCAGTCCTTCAGCATGGTTCTTTCTGCTTGAGAAAACTGTGTCTTGGTTCACAGCCTATTAGTTATGTGACTGACCTGATTTATTATGTATCAAGGCTACTTCTAAAGAGGAACAGCCCTGAACAAAGCAACAAAAGTTACATTAGTATAAATGACCTGTCTCTATTAAACGGATAACAGAAATAATTAAATTTACTACTTTTTAACTTGCTATTCGATATTTACAGCTTTGTGGGGGGAAAGAATAGAAAAGAACTCTTAATGAAATTCAGGTACTTAATAAAGTAACAGCTGAGGTTGTCTGCCCACACATCACACACAGGAGCCGAGGCCTTGTAAGAAAGCCTTCTCCCTGAGGCTCAACTTTGCTTTTGAGAGATTCCCACAAAACCAGGGAGCTCTTGGGACCCACAGGAGGTCATAGCCAGCTGCTCAAAACCCTTTAACACCCCACAGCTCTGTCTGGTTCCTTTTACAGCACAGTTACATCAGACTTTCAAGGAATTACAAAAATCACACCATTTAGTTCCTTGGGAAAACATGTTGGGAAGTTTAGAAGAAAACAGCCAAACAAGTGACAGTTGACAGGTACTTTTTATTTCCCCTCCATTTTTATTCTCTTTTTCTTTTCCCCCTAGTAATTTCCATAGAGCTATGATCTCACGCAGTTCTCCATGTTGGGAAAGTTATCAGCTCCCCCCAGCTCAGGAAGTGCAGAACTTGCTGAGGGTAGGGTTTCTGGATACCAATTCATCAGCAGAAATGTACATGTTTAGAAAAAAAAATGCTGAAAAATCTTTTATATTATTAATTTACAGAAAGATGCACTGAAGTTCCCCTACTTAAATAATCTAGGACATTCAAAGACAAAAATCAATATTACTTTACATCCCATGAATCAATTTCAGTAGGACAGAAACATCACACACCATCTTGTAATTTACCCTATATAATCTGGACAGTAATAATAAAAACAACATGACCAGAAACTCATGACAGGACAAAGATTTTTTTTTCCTTGATCACAACTTCCCTAAATTCAAATGGGAGAACAGGGAAGGAAATTAAGTATCTTGTACTGGGATTATTTAATGATTTTTTTCTCAAGTTTTCCCTCTGCCCATCTTTTTAAGACATGAAAAACAACTGAAAACGTTTCTTCACAGTCATGTACTTACTGCAAAATCCTTAGTGCTGTAATCAAAATATACACGGCAAGGTACAAATGAGTATAAAATCCATCTGATTTCAGTTTGCAATGGATTTATTAATCATCAATAAAATGCAGTGGAGATGGATTATTTATTTATTTATTTTAAAATAACTTCATTCTTTTCAACCAGAAGTAATTGCAAGTGAAGACAAGTTCACTATTAAAATACAGCATACCATTAGTGCTGGCAGGACATTTCCTTCTCTAAAGAATTATGTCCACTTTGTGAAAGGGAACCACCTTCAGTTACTCCAACAAACCCAGAATGGGCAGGAATGCTGAGCTAGCATAATGCCATTTAACTACTGCTATGACAAATTGGCAAGCAGCAGAAATCAGAGGACTATATTCAGAAGAGTCCCCATAATCAATGCAATGAACAGCAAACCAATAATGCATTTTAGTGTCTCTTCCAGGATCACACAGTTGATTAATTTACTAATACATTTACTCATAAGAAGTTACGCATGTATACAGCTGTCAATTTTTAATGGAGGGTTCTCAGAAGTGCTTCCTGATTAACATCGCACAACATCTTAGTTGAACAAGAAAGGCCATTAAACTCACTGTAAATACAGACTGATTTAATCTCTTCAGCAGCACACTAACATGCATAGGAGAAAACATTCTCAAGCAATAATTGCCATGCTTAAAGGACCTGATTTGCACCACTCCATGGTTACCAACAACAGTTAATTTTTTTGCATTTACCACATTCTGGGTCATATTCCCAGCTCAAATTCTGCTTCTCATAAAAACAAGGCAGCAAAACAAATAGATCTGTAAGTGTTTTTTTTAAATCCTATATACTCAGATAACACCTTCCACTGACTAAAAGTTCTGCTAGATAAGGATGCAATGAAACATGAAAATTTAAGAATTGCTATTTTAAAGAGAATTTAAGAACTTCAGCCACCTAGGGCATTATGAAGTATGCTAAGGATTACAGTCTTCCACAGCAGATTATTCCTAAATCAGAGATCAAACCATGAGGCATGTGTCTGGCCAGCCAAAAGCATATGAAACGGTAAATTTATCAACATTCAAACTGATTATTTCTGCTTTGGTCCCCCAGTTCTGAAAGGGCGAATGACTCTTTCTCTCTTGCATCAGCATTACTCCCCAAGACCCAGATCTGTTCATGACTGGACCACAAGACCCCTCAAAAAGCAGAAGAACCAGGCTGCAGCTCCAGCACACCACCAGCAGCTTCACAAAAAGGCGGTTGCTGGCTCAAAGTTTGCAGAGATGCCATCTACTTTCAAAAGAGACATCCACCTTCAAAAGGAGGCATCAAATTAGAATCATCCTAAGGTCTCCAGACCCCTTAATTTCTGCTTTTTTGTCCAGGACACACATAACATTGACCCAGCTTTCCCAATTTTGAGGCACAAATGACAAAACTTTCCTACACTAAACCTTGCAGATACCTCACAATTCGTCTAGCACTATGGATCACAACTCAACTCACTACTAGAGGTAGTCAAGGCTACACTTACTTGAAGGGGCAAATTCCAATTAGTAATTTCTCACTAATACCCAGTGAAAAGCTATCTGCGTTTTGATATGCAACAGGTCTTCAATATGTATGTGTAAGTGGGAAAAAACAAAAACTGTTATTTGAGGGCTGCAAATCCTTAACTATCATTACATGTATCACTCCCCTCTGAATGGTCAGTCTCTGTCCTTACATGAGCTGGGGTTGTGGGAAAAAGAGGACTAAAGAGGAGACGACAACACCTTCATAGAACACTCTTTCCTCATAGCCGAATTTGGTTTTTATTTGTTGATAAAATTCAAAGTTTGGGCACGTTTCAGTTGCTCCTACATCTTCAAGCGGCCGTTCTGAAAAACTTTTCATGGTGTTCATCTAGTAACCAAAAAATGGTTTATTTTTCTCTTCTGGAGTGGACTCTGACTTTCCGACAACCAGATGGAAAGTACTTCTCTGCAAAGCACAAGCTACTTCTGGAAATCTCTGCCAACACACACAGCACTGTCTTGTTTGCTTGACAGTGTTATCAGCAGAAACAACTTCAAAGTCTTTACAGACTTCTCACTCCTCCCTGGGCAACGTTCAAGATATTGAAGTTTTCATACGATTTGAGACATATATAACAAGACATTTCTCTTTCACACATAGTTATGCCAGATTTTAGACCCAAAGGAATTAAACTGGGGGTAGGATTCTCAGCAGGTAACGATATAATTAATATTTTCCTTTGACTGGCCTGGCACAGCCCATTCAATTACCTGAAAATGTGCCACACTTCGTCTTTTTTCTTTCTCCATCAGATTTTAGTTTTTTGATTTTTTTTCCTTAAAATACATGACATGTCTTTTAGTGAGTCACAAATGCTGCAAAAATAATTGTCTAGTGCTACTAGGTCCCTCACCCCAATGGGAGCAAATAGTTTAAATCCCACTTACGTTAAGCCTGACAAACTGTTGCGGGGTATTTCAACAATTAATATGAATAAATAGATCAATATACCATCGGGTTACCACCAGGGATGTTAAGAAATGATCTTTGTGGTTGGTTTCACCAGCTGAAGGGGAATTAGAAATATAACTCAGAACTGCATGTTAAAGTAGTTCTGGCACAATTTTTAACCATTTACAATACATTCTCCACACTCTGTCCTCTAATTCCTACCCACCTGAATAAGCTCCTGGGGAAATTCTCTTGCTGAAACTTTGATCTGTTTTTCTTCAATTTCAGTAACACCTAAGCTCTTAAACATTTAGCAGTAGAGCTTCATTGAAAGATAAAAAGATAATTAGAAAAAGCACTGAACATCATTACTGAAGAACCACCAAAGGTTTACCTGACACGTATCTTATGCAAGTTTGCACAATTCTGATTAAAAACACTTTGGCCTTCTAATTTTCTATCACTGTTTACAACAAAAATATGAATTCCGTACATCAGCGCAGACTGTAAATGAACAATTTTTCTACCCAAACCTCTCATTCTATGGTTACAGCATAGTGCCACCTGCTGTACATTTGTTTATTTACAATTCTCCCAACCAACTATACAACAAAGAAAAGCTCCTGATGGTTATTTAAAACCTTTCAGCACAAACAGTCCTACAATATACAATTTTATCACTAGCATTTTATAGAAAAATAAGATTGAGTACTGCATATTCTGTTCTGCAAGTATACAAAAGGCTACACAGCTGTATCCTAACATGTGGGTGGCTGCTGAATAAAGAAATCAAATGATGAGACCATAGGGAACCACTGCTTTTATTTCTCTAAGAAAAAAAGATTATTTTTTTGGTCACAGCTGGGGTTTACATGAATCCTCTTCACTTAAATATTAATATGCATTTTTAACTGCATTCCCTCATTAACAACAAATGATGCCAGCGACTGCACGAAAGCTGCCAATTTTGAGAGTTCACTTGGCTCCAGCTTACAATGTCCATCATAAACACTTGTTTTGATTTTATTTTTTTTAAGGTATTTTAGGGTAAAGCAGACAAAATAAGAATTGTGTCCTTGGACACACCAATGAAATGTTCACCACAAATCTCTGGGATAATATACCTCAGCATAATTACTGCATCAGAGCTTGCATTGAAATGAATGATACAGTGAGATGCACTTGCCTCTGTATACACTCCTAACTCCATTATTCCATTATCCAATTAATCACTCTCAAGGTCTCCCTTTCCCAATGAGAATTTTATCTTTCCTTGGAGACTCTAAATGGACCTGCCTTTCAAATGGCTAAAAAGTTCACTGTGACCTACCTAAAGAATGGCTGCATCACTTCTCCTTTTGCCACAGGGAAGACTACAGGATTGGCTAGCAGTAGCCAGTAATGCAAGTCAAAACCCCACACCCTGTAGGTACCACATATTTGTATAAACACACATTAAAAATACCTGAGGTTTCACAGTACTTCTAAAACTCTCTCCCCGTGGCTTCTACTGTGCAAGAGCCAAGGAAAGGCAGCTAGGATTTTAAGGCAATGTCTCATTACAGCCTCAGGGAGTTCCCTTCAGCCAAGAACAGGTACCCTGAAGTGTACAGCAGCCTCCAGGCACAAAGTTCTGCTGATGCCCTAGTGAAATTTTGGGGGAAATACTGCTCCATGCTTCTCTTACTCCAACACATTCTTTACTTGTGCAACTGAGTACCACAATAGTGTTTGTGTCAGTTTCTGTTTTAAATTAGACACACAAACCCATTCTTAGGAGCATTTGGTCTTCTGAAAACTAATTCCTAAAAACATAACATCTTTCATTAAACGGATGGAGAACTCAATCTACTGCTTTATGCATTTTCAGTTTCTTTATTACACGAGCTGAAATGTGCTGCATGTAGGATACTTCATGGAGGTTAGGGGGCTGCATCTCAGTACTCAGAATCATAGAATAGTTAGGGTTGGAAAGGACCTTAAGATCATCTAGTTCCCTTCAAGTACTGCTCACAATTTCATCACAAGCTATATCAGGTGACCCTCAAGTTTTCAGTTTTACAGCCACAAAAATGCTGAAGAATATAGCTTTTGCTCAGAAACCAAAAGGTAAAATTCAAATGGCAAAAACATTAGTTTCACACTGTGATTTTTCGAACAGTTAGGTTTGACAACACTGCAGCTGAAGTTTCTTGACTACCTCAAGCAGCACTTGTTCAGTGGTGAAGTTCCAAAGCACTGGAGGTGTCCACTGGACTAGATACTCGCCCATACTGTCCCACACACCCTGCCACTCATGACTGTCCAGCCTTGGGGATAATCTCTTGGTCCTCCTATATTGTCATCTAACCCCAGACAAGGCCCAAACCCAACTCCGCTTAACCCTCGGGACCAGACAAAATGGTCGTGGGTAGAACACGCTCTGTATGTGTGCCAACATGCTGACCCCCATCACAATCAGCAGGCAGGTCTCAAGAGGCCATTCAAAACCTTCAGAACCCTCAAATGATGCTGTAAATAGTCCAGTGGGGGGGCAGGGGTGTAAAGGAATGTCTCCTTCATAGGTGAGGAAACAAAAGAAGTGTAACTGCTAAACACTTGTATTATATACCTCCCAAAGCATAGAGGTAATGACCACACTGGGAATGCAAGCCAGATCAGTTTCATGATCCATGATCAATGAGTCTATTGTATACCATAAAGTACAGCAAAACAAGAACCTTGGCCCAAGCTCCATAGCCGATAAACACTCAAACAGCAAATACTGGCTGTAAGTAAGGTACGACATGTGGAAACTCAAGCAAGTGCATCTAGTCTCAGTTTTGGAAGGAGCGGCAAACTGGAGTTTTCCAGTCTGCATGGCAATAGCAGCATGCATGGCAAAAAAAAAATGTTGAGGTGATGAAAGACACTGCTGCCATATTAAGTGCGTATGATTTATCTCTTGTGTTATTTACCAATTACAAAAGGAACATGCAGAGAAATAACTATAGAAGGGTACAAAATACTTCTCCAGAGTCACACCAGCTCTGCCATTCACTGGTGCTGCTTGCAAATCAGTGTTCTCTACAAAGCAAATTTCAGAGCAGGAAAACATTTTTAATATCTGATTTGTGAATTACACAGGGAAAATAGATAAATTATTCTGATGAAAAAATACCACAGTTATGTTCTTGAAATTCTTGATGTACATTGTCTCAGCAAGAAGCAAAAGTTCCATGTCTCTTCCCAGCCAGTATCCACAAAAGTTACACAGGCAAATGCCAACCACAACAGGGAATTCAGCCACGGTTAGACAGTCAGAAATCACTAACACTCCCAAAAATACAGAGTACTTCCTTTGCTCTAACTAACTCGCAAATGAAAATGATAAAGAGTAAAGATACACTTACAAAGGTGTGCCCTGATAC
Source organism: Psilopsiagon aymara (assembly GCA_024733675.1). NCBI lineage: Eukaryota > Metazoa > Chordata > Aves > Psittaciformes > Psittacidae > Psilopsiagon > Psilopsiagon aymara. The sequence continues at coordinate 29,056 of JANRGW010054048.1, read as the reverse complement.
CCCTTTGGGCATCAGAAGCACAATTTGAAAATTAATCTTATTTTTTTAAAATAAATTCATAAATTGATACATGCAGTTCATTTGAGAAGACAAATTTTCATGTAAATTTGCTGAGAAAGTATTCTGATTTTCATCCAGAAAAGTCTGTGTGAATTAAAGCCTCATTTGGATTAACATGATAGTAATCATGATGCCCTACTTCTATCATTCTTATTACTGTAATACAGCTACAGATATTACTGCAGGTGACTGATTTCCCCTTAGCTTTCTCCAAACCCAATGACTGCAGCAGAGCCTGTGAGCATGACACACAGATCCCCTGCACACATTTTACTCAGCTGACTTTTACTTTGAGCCACCCCTACTTTCAGCCAAAGTCAACTTCTTATAGTCTCAAAGGTGAAAGTAATAAATTCCAATTCCTTAACAGCATGGTTCAGGTATGTTCTTTATTAGCCATGTTGTTACATCTGTCTTCCCACCCATCTCTGCAGGAAATCAGAACCCAGCATAGTTTTTCTTGTAAGACTATTTGAACACTAGTAGGGCTTGAACATCCTGACTTCCAAACTCTCGAAAAAAGCAGCTTGCTTCAATCAACAGTTTGATATGCAAAAAAATCTCTCTAAAACTGAAAATTCTAAGTGCATGCAGTAACAGGACAAGCAGTGATGGGTGAAACTGAAATAAGGTAGATTTAGATTAGATACAAGGAAAAAGTTCTTCACTACGAGGGTAGTGAGACACTGCCATAGACTGCCCAGAGAAGCTGTGGTTTGTCCCATCCCTGGCAGTGTTCAAGGCCAGGCTGGACAGGGCCTTGAGCAGCGTGGTCTAGCAGAAGATCCCCCTGCCCATGGCAGGGGGGGTTGGAACTGGATGAGCCTTAAGGTCTGTTTCAACACAAACCATTCTATGATAATCACAGGATCTGCTTTTTATTCTGTACTTTGCTTTTCCCCTTTTTCCCTGTATGATCTGTTTCTCCCTCTGAAATTAGAGTCAGTATAATGCAGCCAATTAATTCTGTTCAGATCACTACTAACTGCAGATCTTAAAAAGAGAAACTGGTGTCTCTATTCTGCAGAAAAAACTTTGGAGGACAACACAAGACTCTCAGGCAAATTGTCTCAGCATTAGCTAAGCTGCTGCTTTGATTCTCTACTCTTAACAGCTCCTCACTTGAGAATGGTCAAAGCGGAAAATTTAAGATTCTTCACTGTACACAATATGGTTGGCTGCAACCTGTTAGCTTGAAAGGGGACTGCTAGGGGAAAACAATAAATGACAAATGTCCATGATCAAACCTAAAGAAATCAAATCTCTGTTAACACAACAGAGGGTTGTTTTTGAGTTTAGCCTTTTTTATGCAGTTAGGGGCTTTGTGTGGTTGTTGGTTGGTTGTTTTTTGGGTTTGTTTTGTTTGGATTTTTTTAAGAGAAAAAAATCAGTTCCCCAGTACAATTTCAGTCTATCAAATTGATTATTTCTTTTATCAATGTACTTGAATGACAACTTCTGATTAGACAACTCCATGCTTTAATGCCAAAATCAGTATGAACTTCGGCAGAATTATTCATTCACATACACAAGAAGTAATTAGAATAGGAGCCACTTTTCAGAGTAGCTGCCATGAATGAGGCAATCGTGGTCTTTCAGGCTTAGCTTTCAGAAACAAACCCTCCTGAGAAGCTGGTGCTGAGTGCCTGTGCTGCAGACAACCCTGGTGATCCAGGCTGCCAATACAGTCTCCAAGGTAAGAATATAAACCTGCAGAGGACAGTTCTGATGCAGCCCTATGGTCTGCTGGGGGCTTGGGAGCAAATTATGGGCCACCTCAGCTCTGTCAGGTTCGCACATAAAACTTAATTTGCTTCAGCTTTCACTAAGATGGATTAAAATAAATTCTCAACACCTATTCCCGGGAAAACCAACTCAGTATTGGTGAAAACTGATTTGCCTCAAAAAAGTAAAGTTTTTTCTTTTTCACAAAATTTACTAAAACAGAATCTACAGGGAAAATAGACTTATATACATCAGGTCTATCCATAATTCAGCAGCAATATCAGACTACATGCGAAGGAGTAATCTGGGTTTATAAACATGAATTTTTATTACAGGAACACCCGAATTTAAATTTTATTGACAAGTGAAAAACAGTCATTTGTATTTATAAATAAGCAAAGTGCAAGTTCTTATCATTTGAAATGGACCCTGCAAACTGGCTTTAGTTTTCATTTTCACTGTCAGAGAACTTTCACAAGTGGTATTTAAATGCATGTAATTTACTCAATTTTCAAAAAGTGACTGTTTTATATATAGGTATATATATTTTATATACCTATATATATTTTATATAAAGGTACATTTTAAGACAACACATAAACCAATGAGAAGCAACATTATGTCTTACATTGTGTCTTTTTTCTCAAGAAAACTTCCTTTTATATAGAAATGGAAGAATTTTAAGCCTTATGAAATACCAGGTTCATACACTAGAGAAATCAGTCAGTTTAGAGAGAGTACCCAAAAGCAACAGCAAAGCTGTAGTTTCATACAGTGAGTACAAAAGTGTTCCTGACTGCCAGCTTATAGCTGTAAAAAGAGTAAGTAGTTGTCTAGATGTACATTAACACTGCATATAGCAATGTAGGCTTCATAATTATTTCTTCATTCTGTTAGACCACAATCAGGAGCCCCCTGCCCTGCAGGGTAATAACAATGCCATGGATTTGTACCTCCTTATCTCTAACTAGAGGAACCTGCTTCTAATACAGACCAGAGCTGATTCAAAAGCAAAAATTGTTTCAGTAGAGTATATCCAAAAAGATTTCACTTCTCACTTGGGCAACAGGCTGAAAACCTTCCTGTCTTGTAAATCAAATAATTTTGCCAAAGGTGGTGTTTTTTTATTTTGTTGTTTGTTAGGCTTTTTTTAATTAAGAATCAGTTCATTAAGTTCTTTGATCAGCCTCAAAAATGACCATTGTAACCTGCAACAGCATCAAAAATATGAGTTTACATTTAGAAGACTGGCATTTTTCTTGCTCAGTCTCCAAAACACTAAGAACTAAAGTTGAAAATGAACTTCTTCATTAAACCTTACAAAAATATCTCCAAGCAAAATATATGCACATACATAATCCTATCATACCTGTTTTGTTTTGGCTTTGCTGATGGTTGTACATAATCAGACAATCAGGAGGCTGACGGTTTCTATTTTCAGCCCTGTCAGACATTAGTGTGAAAAAAAGGCATTTGAATTATTGATAACCCACTAATGTCTCCTGTCTAAGACAAGACAGGCTAAATCCTAGTTCCCCAAAGACACTTCATGTTTTTTCCCAGCACAGTTACTAGAAAACATCATCATTTTGAAATGTGATGGTACCCTACCCTCTGCAACTGAGTGCAACCAGGACTGGAATGCATGGAATAACCTATGTGAGGCTGATGCAGAATGATGCAAGATATGCTGTAAAAGTATGTCTTCATCCTTGACGAAGCACAGTAGTAAGAATTTGTAAAAAAAGGGGACAGCTTTAGGACACAGAGAGCAAAAGCTAGCAGCAATGCAGAACAGGGCATGCTATGACCCAACAGTGAGGATAGCTTTGTCCTCCACCCAGCCTGGCATGGGGAACCAAAAGTTGGTTGTTCATTAAAATAAAAAACTAAAATCCTTGTTTCATCAGTTTTGTCCTCTGCACAGTCAGCTGTTATTTCCTATATTCAGCAACTGGAATGTTTTCACTCTGATTAGTAGAGAAAGATTCTCTTTCTGAGCCAAAACTGGATGGATGTTTTTGTGATACAAATTATGCACACAACTGACTTAGCTTTAAGAGCAAACTCCACTTCGATTACCAGAACTACTACAATTTTACTGAAGACAGTTAAGCTCCATCACTATTGCCCAAATTGCAAGCATTTAGCATTTAGCTTCCAATTGTGATGTACCATCCAGAACTGATCACTCCAACTAACACATTGCACTTCAGATTTGCCAGAGGTCTTGCGAATCATGTAACTCGTCTTGTAACTTGTCACCTTATCACTCCAGATGAGGCAACAAGGTGTCTAAAGCTGTGAGTCTCAGAGGACCCAAGAGCTTTTACTACTATTTGCTTTCTTAATCCAGAAGAAGAGGGAGAAATAAAAAAACTAATTTTCCTTCACATATGATGGAGAAAGGGTGAAGAGAGAGATTACCAAACTCTGATCATGGACATCCACTTCATGTTAGTTTTCCCAGACCTGCTGAGAATCGCACAGAGTCAAAGCAGCCAACAGACTGAAAAGTCCAATTAAATTATATTTATACAGTGGCTGTTTCTATTCCCCACAGGTTATGGAGAAAGGGTTGGCCCATATTACTTTTTGTGGGTACATACAATTTACTCTCTACTTTTCCATCAGTGCTGAAGAAGATACTAGTGTCTGTTCAGCAGCTGTTCTGCACTAAGGCCCTTTGTCCACATACGTTCTGATTTCTTGTCACACTGTGGAAACATCACAATTAGATGTTTCCTAACACTATTCTTTTCCTGGGGACACTTTTCAGCAGATGCACGTATAGCAGACATTAAAATGGAAGTGCATCTTTCAAAGGAATCAGCATATCAAGAGTTTTCTGCAGTGTTTTTGCAAGACGAAAATGAAAACCTGACAATTTTAATAGAAGCACTAATACGTACACACAGCACATGCATTAGTCCATTAAGTGGTTAACTCTGATAACCGATGGGTTGGTTGTGCAAAAGCATTAAAACCAACTGCCAAAATACAGAATAAAGACAGACCATAATTACATCAAGAGAAGACTGCTTCACCCTTCAGAGCAAGGCTTCCAGAAGAACGCATGTGCAGTAATAATGTGGTATGCCTGATTCTTCAGCAAGGAATTCATTAGATATGACTGACTCAAGTCGGTTTAAAAACCTGATGGAAGAAGTGAGTCTATTCCCATTTAATGACAGGGGAATTTAACAGAAGACTGGACTAGATCCACATGCTTTGGAGATCTAAAACTTTTACGAGCCTGTCCCCAAAAGCAGCAAATCTGCGGCCTTTGCATTGCACACCCGGGGTCCCTAAGCACTGTACAAGGTGAGTTAGGAGCCCTGGCATCTAAGTCTCAGATCAAGCAAGTGCCAGGTCAGCTGGGTATCCTGCCTGCACTCAGGACAGTGAGGTATCCAAAACTGCCCCCATCCCTGGGGTTAGGGTCTTCACAGCCTTCAGTCTGACATGCATATGCACCTGAGATTCAGGACTCCATATCCTTCCTGATTTCAGGTACCCAACTATCTTCTGTGGGCCATGAGTCAATTTTTACCTTCTTTTTTAATACTTTTTGTTGGATGTTTTTTTTGTTTGGTTGGGTTTCTTTTCGTTTTACTCAGTAGTGTAAGGGCTAGAGCACTTTCTAAGACACAGGTCATTCCCAACTCAGCGGAGCAGTGTTCCAGAAGAGGGCAGTGACCACAAAGCCAAGGAAGGAGGCAAGGCTGGACCAGAAGCAGAGGAGGAAAGAGGCACAATCACACCTTCAGATCTACTTCGAAAACCACAGAATTTATGGAGCCAAAGAGACAATACAAAGCAATTTGCAGCTTTCCAATAGGAGCGCTCTACTGAAGGAAGTAATACCTGGGATAATTCCCAATACTATTTACACAATTCACCCAACTGCCACTTAAAATCAAATAAATGAAGCCCTGAAGACCAGAATGGGAGACTTTTCTTCTCCAGCTGAAACCTGGATTAGAGAAGTTATGCTCTTCCACACATATATTTTCTGTGCCTCTATGAATCTTGAGCATCTTCCTGCACAGCTTTACTATCAGGAGATAAGAATGACCCAGCTACAAGCTAGCATCTTGCCTTAGGGTGAGCCCCTGGGGTTGAGAAAGGCACTGAGTAAAATTTCCTTCTTTCAGAACAAGCATTCCAATCACTACGCTATATAAATAACTTACATAATCTAATTCATGCAAAAATAAGGCCCTGCCATCACGTAAGTTTTCAATGGAAAGGGCTGCAGCTGTCATGTTTCATGCTGACACAAAGAAAACAAATCCACCACCTCAATGTCCCCCAAGAGGCCAACACAGGGCCAGCAAGCATGCAGCTCAGCTCAGTTACACAGACACTGTTAAGATGTTGATTAAACCATTTGTAATCAAAGCAGGTGAAAAATCAGATTAATTTCTGCAATATTTTCACTGAATTTCAAGAAACTTCATACAGACAAACATCCAGCAGTCCATTCCCACTTACATCCCTTTCCACTTCAGCATTTAACTTCCTACCTCAGAATTATCAGATTTGCAAGCCTGAAATAAAATGTAAAATGTGTTAGAAATTATGATCATTAAAGACTTGGAGAAAACATGAATTATGGTAAGTCATCCTCATACCATTAGAATTTCAGAAACCTGTAATTTTTGTTGGGGTTTTTGAATCTCTCAATCACAATCACCCATTTGCTTTCATGTATAAAACACCAACTACAAACTAAAAGTTAATCGTGAGCCAGATGTCTGACATACATCAATTTTACAGGTTGTTTCACAAATCATTTGGCAATCTATGTGCATCCTTATGAATTTACTGTGAAAGCAACATCTGTCCTGCCTTTTATTCTTATACTGACACCAAGATCGGTGTCCGCATGTTTAAAGTAAGTAGGTGTCACTGCCCTTCTATACCTAGAAATACACAGCTTACCCTAGGAACTCTCAGCACTGGCTGTCTTCCCATTGTCTGCAGTAAAAAATAACGCCAACAGGTACACAGTATATCATCTCTTTCCGCTCCTCAACACCCAGGGTGAGCAAAGTTGGGGCTGTTCAGCCTGGAGAAGAGAAGGCTGTGTGGAGATCTCAGAGCAGAATATGTGAACACATGAGATACAACAATACAGATTTGATTGAGCTATCAAAGAAAAACTCCCAAAAATAAGCAGATTTAAGAAGTTGTGGTGATGTGATTTCAGATTTCCTAAAACATATTATCAACAAATGCTACCTGTCAGTACTGACTTTCACACTGGTTTCAGCCTACCCACCAGCAACTCAGCTAATAAAGAATAATGACACCTTAGCAGACCCTTGACCAGTTCCACAAGGAGTGAACCAGCATGGATATTGTACTCAACAACCATATAGTGGCTATCTTACAAGAAGGTGCTCAAAACAGTGCCAGCAGGCATTCCTGAACCAGAGCCAGAGCACAGAATCTTAAAGCAGCATGGCAGACAACCCTGAGAAATCTGAACTGAAACACCAGGCATGAGTGCCCTTGGTATCCTCCTTCCCCTAAAACAGTAAATGCAAAGGCATTTAAAGCTATCAGAACTTGATTTCCTTTTGGACAGTCCAGAATTTATCCCTGGTCCTGCAGAACAAACACTTAAAAAGTTTAGAATTTCAATTGATGCATCTCTGTCTTCCTAGTTTAACGGAGATTTTGATAGTTTCAGTCGATTTTGGTCTGTCTGAAGTAGAAAACAGCAAGACAAAGCAGACAAAAGATGCCAGCCAAGTGTTCCAAGACACATTTTTTAATTTAAAGAGAGGAAAGAAAACACATTTAAGGTTTCTGGGACTTGTTTTCATTGCTACTAATAGCGAATTACACTTTGTCACACTATCTCAAGTCATGGCTGCCACCAGAAAATTATTGTACATCACTGGTTTAATATGCTAGAAGCAGTATTTTGGAAGAACTTCAGACTGGCTTTTTCCTTTTAATAAAAAAAAAAAAAAAAATACACGAAAAATGAAACATTATGGATTCAGGTCAAATATCAACTGGGGGGCAGGGGAAACACACACTCATACCTATCAACTCTTGCCATAAAATGACCTAACCCAGAACTGAAGTGACTCTTACAAAGACAGAGCGAACCATACCTTCTACTCATTCACCTTAAGCAAATGGATTACTGTTACTAATTGAAACTTTGCTGAATGACTGGGGGCAAGATGGAAAAAAACCTCTTACAGCCTTCTTATAAAATGCGCATCTAGTCAATATTCATAAATATGTCCCAGATGTGTAATACGAGTTGCTTTAAGAACAGACTCATTTTGAAACCAAGATGGCCATAATTCATCCTACATCACAAAAACACCAGCATATAATTTCTACAGTGCCATGTGGATGATCAGGGGACTGGAGCACCTCCTGTATGAAGTCAGGCTGAGACAGTTGGGGCTGTTCAGCCTGGAGAAGAGAAGGCTGCGTGGAGACCTCAGAGCAGCCTTCCAGTATCTGAAGGGGGGCTATAGGGAAGCTGAGGAGAGACTCTTCATTAGGGACTGCAGTGATAGGACAAGGGGTAACGGGTTCAAACTTAAACAGGGAAAGTTTAGATCGGATATAAGGAGAAAGTTCTTTACGCTAAGGGTGGTGAGGCACTGGAATGGGTTGCCCGAAGAAGCTGTGAACGCTCCATCCCTGGCGGTATTCAAGGCCAGGTTGGACATAGCCTTGGGTGTCATGGTTTAGTGTGAGGTGTCCCAGCCCATGGCAGGGGGAATGTAACTTGATGATCTTTAGGTCCTTTCCAGCCCTAACTATTCTATGGTTCTATATTTAAGAACTGCATGCTGTTTCAGTGTTTGGAAAGTGTTTAAAGAGATGAATGAGCATTGCCCTCTATGTTACACAAAAGTTTTCTTAGTACGAGAAGTTGTAGTGTTTTGTTTACTTCTCTTTTAGCAGAAAAGTAATTTTTACTGCTTCAGTCTTTTTCTACCTTTTTTATTACTAATACAAACATGCAAGCAGTTGGAGATCATTCATAAATTTACAAACTTATTTTTCTAAATCACGAATCCCTTAAAAACTCGTCCCATGTAGGAGGCAGGTACCAACAACAGTTCCACAGTAATCAGGGTATCATGTCAAATTTACTTAGTCTGTTCCAAAACTACAGTTCCTACCGTCACCTCTCCCTGTTCCCTCCCCAGTCTTGAGTCATGATGACACCTCATTTTCCTTTTTTGGTCTCTTTGGAAAACCCTTTTGTTTTCTCTTCTGAGGTGGCTCCAAGTGTAAACGGTTTAATTAATTATTAAAAAAGTATTTACTGGGTCAGTTTATTTTTTTGACTCAATTCTCCCTGAAGTCACACAGATTGTACTGGATTTCAAGGCAGAAAGGCTCTTATGAAGCACTTTCATCATTCTACAGCATTCTGTTACTAAAAATATTTCTGTTAATCTGGCTGCTACAAGGCTATGATATCCCCCACATCTCTGTACTTCACCAGTTGCAAACGCCTTGGATTCTCTATGCTTGTGATCTATGAAACAAGAATCCTAGTGCAATGTTGAATGTCTCATTTTGCTAAAACTGTGGGTTATCTATTATGAGGGTGCACTGACACTGAATTTATTGCATTAGAAGTACTACTTACAGGTGCATAGGACGGAGAAGAAAGGAATGGTGCTGCTGCTGGAGAGAGAGTTGACAGTAGCGTGTGCAAGGAGAGAAAAAAAAAAAAACCAAGGATGACCGAATTTAAATCTTGAGAATTCATTCTGGTTCTCCAAACCTGTATTATGAGCACTGCCTTTAGCGAGACCACTCAAATAGGAGGCACAAAATACGTCACACATTGAAATGAGTGCAACAGACATTTGCAGGAAAGAAACAGCATGTGACGGTTACTTGCTGCGTGCCCAAATTCTATCCGGTCATCACTGACATATTCAGTAGCATATTTCAATAAAGAAATTATTAAATTAGCAGTAAAAGAATGTTATTTTCAAACCAGCATTAACAAATAGCCTTTTTTCATTAATTGATCAAAACCAGCCTTCTGGTAAAGACATTCTAAAATGTACACAACTTCACAGCTAGGTCTTCAAAACTCATTAACCTCTGCCGTCCTACAGGATGTATCCTGCAGGATACACCCAGTTGCAGAGCTAGCTGCTGATACATTATTGGTTTTGACAAAGTCATGAAAGCTTAGATTAAGCTTCTATTAAAATTTACTGCTTCTGACAGATTTGTCAGTTTTAATTTATTTCTAGTTCAGTTGTATCAAATTATCCCAATTTGAGACTTTATGATATAATTTCTACCAAGGGAAAACATATTATTTGGTAACAAATGATATAAACTACTGTATTTCAGTTCTGAGAAAAAGTCATCTGAAAGAATTTACTCTCAGAGGCAAATATTTATTCAGAATACTTTTATCTGCTTTAAAAATACATTTTCATCTACTCTGCATTTATTTATTATTATGAAGCCGTACACATTAATTTCCTTCTGTATTTGTAAGTGCATGACACAGCCTTCCTTAGGTCAGAGATCTGGTTTCCCATCAATTCTTACGTTTCACTTGCACTGCAACTACTGAGAATTATTCACAAACAAAATACAAAAGACCCTTCATAAGAAGTTGCCAAGAAACAGCAAAACCAAAATGGTATAATCCAGGGACAGATGGAACTCACAAGACTTTTCAACCGTCTGTCTCAAGGATGTCCATCCGTGCAGATCCCTTGGTCAACTGCATCTCACCTCAACATGTAAGATAGCTTCGCAATCATTTGAGGAAAACATGGGAGGGAGAATAACAGAGGCTAACAAAACCTCTATATTCAAATACATAAATAAAGGCTAGAAGGATTTTCTAGTGGTTAGTATCAACTTTGAAAAACCAAAGATGTAAAACTATGCCAGCCAGGTCTGGCTTTCTGTGTTTTTTGAGCCCAGCACTGCTAACCTGCATCACACACAGGAGAAGTTTTTCTGCTCCTCCCTGGAAGACTTGTACTGGCCTAACACTTTCTGCCAGCAGCCCCTGGGGTGTCATCTCCCTTCTCTATATTTCAGGGAGCCTCAAGAGATGGAGAGGCATTCCTGGGCTGAGCTGTTCAGATGTCTCCAGAGGAAGGACAGGAAAGTCCCTTCTTCCAACCAGCTCACCTAGGAGCCCCTTCCTCCTCATCATCATCATGGAAGGCTATGAATAAGGAGTGGCAAAGCAAGAAAACACATGTGTTTCTTCAACAGACAGAGGGTCTCTCTGGCAGAGCAGCAAGACCCACCACAGGTAGTGGCATACATGGGAGAGTGCACCTTCTCAATCAGCACCAGCAGGGCTAGGAAGAAGTGGGGCTCTCCAGAAACCAACAGCAGGCACTAGGTCCACCCAAAAAAACCTAAAGCTTCAGAGCTTCCCTCTTCTTAAGTAAAACCCTCCCAAGAAAGCACAGAAAGCAGCAGGAGGGAAATCTGCCCCCGAGTTGACCCGTTAACACAGGACATCCATAGATCGGAGACTGGATTCAGGATGGTGAAGAGAGAGGACAGCCTCAGGCCAGACCTGGAGATGAGATTTATGCAGGAGTGTCAGTTCTGGTTTTCTCCACCTTTTTTATTCTTTCACACCACAACATGTAGAAGTCTGCCAAAATGCTTAACTTAGGATTTTATGCGTATACCAGTAACTCTGCATTTATCTGTGGAAGATAATTATCAGCACCACAGAAAACACTGTGTCAATTAACCTCTTTTAATCCTATCATGGAATTAGTATTTGCATTTAAACCTATTATCTTTCCTCTTATTTTTGTGGAGTGGGAATGTGTTGGGGTTTTTTTGTCTTTGATATCTCACCACTTCAAAGAGAAAGAAAGCAGATGCATACTAGCTCTGGTATATCACCTAAAGGCTCCTAATCAATTTCAGCTACTTCACTGGTAACACTGTGAACTACTCAGAGAACCACTGAAAGGACACACCTTGGATGGTACATGGGTATTTTTGATCAAAGCATCCAGAATTTCCTTCCCTCCAAGCCTTAGAGAAGGCTCCCTAGTGCCTGCCCTACCCAAAGCAATGAGAATTTAAATCTGGATTCACCTCTTGCACATTTGTGTACTGCAGTAAATCATAAGCAAAGCTCACTGCTAGAGAAAAACTGACTTTCCCCAAAATTAATTATTAAGTCTTCCACCTACTTACTATTAACAGTTACACACACTACGTCTCCTCATGGTCATGAATTCAACTTACACAAACAAAGAAGTTAGATATAAAAAGTCAGGCAATTGCACTCACCTTACTACAAGCAGAAAAAAACCCCTCACCTTAAGTATGGTTTGCCAGCATAGTATTGGAATAAGATCAATTCCAGCATTTGCTTTCTTAATTGAGCTAAATCTTTGCTACTATAAAGCACAACAAACTACAGTGAGGCCATCTGACTATTAAGACAAAAACTGAATGCAGTCTATAATAACTCAAGACTTTAAGAGGCCAGCATAGGCCTGCCTCGACAACAACACTGAAGTGCATGGATTTTTCTGTAAAGTTAGGTGATAATTGGAACAGTGAAACTGAAACCATGTACTACACTGCAGGAGAAAGGGAAGACTGATTAAACTTGGCACACTTCCTGTATGTGAAAATTAAACATATTAAATGCAGGAAGAGTGACACTGAGTTTAAGAAGGATCCAAATGGACAGGAGGCGGAAAATAGGCAAGGTTTTGAGTCAAGAACTACTGAAAGGCCATAAAACAGATAATCCTGGAAAACACTGACTGGGGTACTAATATTTAGCTCTTTACAACTTCCCACTCCTGACATTTATGTGTTAGCCTGACAAGTAGGCAGAGCTTATGCTATAAAAAAGTGTTTACGTGTTGACTAGACTTTAAGAAGGAAGAAAAAGCCCACAAGCCAAAAACAGAGGAAAAAAAATACCAGCAAAAACCACCAACCACCACCAAAACCCACAAACAACAACAAAAAAACTCCACAACGAAAAAACAGAGAGGGAAATCTTAAGCTTAGGCAGGTGCATAGAAGCTGTCTTTTAGCTGTAAGAAGTTCCTTGGTACCCATCAAAGCATGGGCTCTAACAACAGCTTCCCATGCAGACTCAGCAGGTGTCGCTACTTCTCCCATACGCCTAGTCTTCCATCAAACTTTTACAGTTTCAAACATAAAAAATACTATCTTGGAGAGAGCAAATGAAAATTTGGATTTTTATTTTTTAAGTTTATTTAAAGAAAACTGCTGAGCTGCAGCTTTCTTTAATGCAACTGGTAGGAGGAAGCTTGCTTTCCCCAAGGGCAGCCAAAGCAAGCCCACAGTGAAGCATCAGTGACTTTGCCAGCCACACCAAGAGAAATGCCTGACTCCGTGAGTGGGCCTGTACAAGCAACTGCAAAGCACAACAGAAGACCAGGAAAGACCTGCTGTGCCATGATGTCATAAAACAAGAAATAACTTTGTGAAATACATGATATCCTATTTCCAACCATTTGAAGTTTACAGGAAAGCAGAGTTTCTTTCAATTCAAAGTACTTTCGAATACACCCTAAAGTTCTGCTTAATGGAAAATTAGATTGTCTAAAAGAAAATTAAGCTTTGCTTAAAATGAAGCAAAAATACTGAACAAAAGACTGTCTCTAGTGCAAACACCAAATGGTGCCATTGTGTTCTCACGCCTGAGCAGGGAAACAGCCTTAAATACCTTAATAAACTTAGACTCCACCATGCTGCAGTGGCTAATCAAGTTTTAGCCTCTTTTTCATTTCTGTTCAGCTTTATTGCATAAAGGAAACATGCAGAGGAAAGCCAGTATATGAAAATCTTGAGTATTTTGTTTCATTGCTGTCTGCACTATTTGTTACCTTTGATTCTATGGCAATATTCCTAACTCCTAGATCTGAAACCAAATCAGCAAGATACTAACAATATTACCTTCTTTCTTTTTTTCCAAAGAGAACCTCAGACAGGATATTAAAACACATTTCATCTCCAAATATGTAATTACCACATACTGAATATATGACATGCAGAAATAATATGAATAAAAAAAGATTCAAAGCAGAATTGAATGGTAATTTATACTGTCCTGCAGTCTGCTCTCACGCTCCCCCACCCCTCTCCTCAAAGCATACATTACGGAGCAGAAAACAGGCATTGCTCTCTACCTCCAGCATTCTGCAAACTGAATACATACTGCTCATCTGAATGCAATACAGAAGAGCTTATGTCTCCTTGAAATTATGTCAATTAGTAAAAGCTTGCTGAAAGCAGTTCTGTGACCAGACCATCAGACTGAGATCCATGAACTGTATCTTCAGTCCAAGTGACCCCTGAAAGGCAACACAGGGATGAGCTTTTGGTTCATCATTCACTATCTTTAAAATAACTCAAATTTCTCAGACCTAAACAAGCTGCTTTATCAAATGAAGTTACACCTTTAAATCAGAATTGTGTTTTTGAGGTGCAGGAGTCAACAAAAGAAGGAAATTTTAAAGACAGCCTTTTATGCTTCTATGTATTTAAAGTTCATATGGGCAACCATTTCAGTATAACACATGGCTTAGTGTAGGACCACAGCTGGAAGAAACCTTGGAAACAGAAGTTCTGCATGTGAACTACTCAAAACACTTGGCTTGATTTTCTCAGACATCTTTGGCAATTCCACAAGCGTTTCCTCTGGGCACTAAATGCCACCAAGGAGCCCACAAACTTTCCAAGGACCAGTCTGTGCTTTAGAAAAAGCCAAAGCTTGTACAGGCCCAGCAAGAGGCTGCGGAATTCAACCCATGGTTGAGGGGGGCAGCCAAACAGCCGGACACAGGCCCAAAGCCCAACCAACTGATAAACTATAGCTTTTGGCAACCCAAAGGGAAAATCGATTTTGAAGCAGGTCAAACCTCTCTGAAATGCCTTCACTACAAATATTTGATTTAGATGACAACTAAGATACTGTGCACAAACCAAAGGGTTATCCCAAGTAACCCTAAGAAATAAAGCAAAACAAATAAAATCAAAACCCCACCAAAGCCATGTCACACCTCAAATATTGCTGGTAATAAGATTGTGAAGAAAGCTATTCCTCCATGTCAGAGGCAAAAAGAAATGCTCACAGGACAGACAGGAGCAGAGAGAAAACAAGAGTTGGGCAGAACCTTCATACCCTTCCTTTTACTGTCTCAGACCTTTGCAATTGAGGACTTGTCTGCTCACACAAGCAAAGCCTGGCCTCAGGTACATGGAGCAGCCAGCACTGCACAAATGCAAAGCAATCCTGTGGGGTGCAGCTTGAGGCAGTCCTGGGGACAGAAGTCAAGAGTATGCTCTACTTAGGGACAGGTCAGGAGATCGCTATTTCAGACCAGGGCAGGCAGACTTGCCCAGTAGTAAGGTAGCTTCCTCCCCTCTTGAATGGGGCTAAGCATGCTCTTACAGCATGGACACAAGCAGCCTAACTGCTGCAGAACCAACTGCTTTACAAAAAGAGAAAAGAAAAGAAATAGTTCCCAAATGGCACAGGATGTCATCCTTAGGTAAACAAAGTAAATTTCCCATGTTCTCATTCAAGCACCATCCTGGTTGTTTCTGATGTTCTAAAAGCCATGGCCTAAATATCTGTATGCATCTGCCACAGCATCAACCATTCCAGCTCTGCCTCTCAACTGCTGCTACCCTAAGTATCGATAGCTTTCTCTCACAGTAAAATGATGCACACCCAAAAAAGCTAGTGTAACTAGCACACCTTAAGTTCACACCACACATGCACAACTACTCTTATAGGACAATGAATATTAAGCTGGATACCCCAATACTGCTGCAGTATCTTAATCCAATCACAAGATAGAAGCACTTTAAGCTTAATTTTTTTCCCTTTGTATTTGTTCTCTGTAGTTTATAAACATGTTTCAACTACACCTTGAATCTGGCTGTTAATGTAAGCTTCCAGAAGATGACTTCATGTCCCAGGAGATGAAAACTGCTTTACTCTCAAAGAAAAAAGCATATAAGGTTAAAATAAAGTGTCATATACTAACTGTAGTCTCCATCCAAAAAGAGAGGTTTCACACAGCAAGTTGTCCACAGTCAGAGTATCCACAGACTGTAAGCATCTCAGGGAATGAGCACTACAAAATATACTGATGCTACAGCTACAAAGAACAACCTGGTATGAATAATCTAAGGCATGATTTTCAACATATGATATTTATCACCACAACTACACTGGGAAGTACTATAGTTACCCTGCATTTATCAGATGGGGCATATCTATTCAAACAATTGCCATCACGTAGCCAATGTACAATAAAGCTGTGGACAGCATCCATCAAAGGAAGTTATCTGTGCAGCCATACCTTTAACTAGAAAGAGCAAATTAGCATGAGCTTGGAAACGAAATCGTGAGCCAAAACCCTCAAGGAGACAAGTGACTGATATAAATTTGTATGTGGCAGCTCTTACTCTATATACAGATACTTACCAGAAGGGTAGTGTCTGTTGGTTGGCTTGGGGAGTTTTGTAGGGAGAGAGTCTAAGTCCTAGCATATAGGTAAGAAGGTAGCTATATGGAAACCAATGTAATTTGTATTTGTAAAGTAACTTGACCCTAAGTACCAAAGTAGAAAGAATAATTCTTGTGATTGCTGAACTGAGAAAATCAGGACACCAAGGATATTGTAGAGTATAAACATACATGAAAGCAATTTCTTTTTTGTCAGTCTGTTTTCACAAAACAACTTCCACCAGGGAAATATTTTCATTGTGGCTGACTTCTTCTAGCTGATGAAAGGAAGGTTATGTCATTTTCTACCAGACTATCAGACACAGTACAGAAATGTTACAGGAAGACTTTCCACCCCTCTGAAGCTTCAGTTGCACAGATCTTCAAGGTTTCCACGCCAGCCCATCTCTGAAGCTTTCCAAAGTTCTGCTGATCAGATCTGATGTCTGCATCCAGCATTACGATTTCCATCTAACGAATAAGTACAGAGAAAACTCCCAAATACACATGAGCTACAGGGACATGCTGCAAATTAGCAATGTTCTCTTACAGACAGGATCAGTGATGTTTGTCTGGATGAAGATTTTTTTTTTTACAATACATCATCCCTTAAAGGTTACCTAATTTTCTATCTTCATATATGTGGGCATCTCCACTGGTAGTCACATAATTGGCTATTCTAAACCAGCAACAAAACCACCAAAAAGAATGAAATCATACCTACTTAGGAGGTAAAACTTTCATGTCAGAGACGATTTTTCACTACACCCATGAGTTAGGATCTCCAAGTACTATAACATTTTTTCTATCACTGTGGCATAAGTTGAATTACTCAATTTAAGAACTCCATGTAAAAAACTTTAAATTACCCATATGGTTTCCTAAGGAAAGTCAGCTTGGTTTATCACATTACCTGCCCACTCACCCTGCAAGCCTGTTGGCTGATTCTAGCCAAATTTTAAGAAGGTTTTTATACCCTTCAAAATAATTATGCTCCTACAAATTTAACGAGAAATCAGCTGCTGGGAAGCATCCCTAACTAATGTCTCCACAGAGCAAAGGGGAAGGAGGAACTGCATTATCGCTCATTAAGCTGCCAGGCAGTGTCACTAGGTGCTGAGCCTGCCACTTCTGGTACAGGGGACAGGGTTTAAGGATGCATCTGGGAGAAGAGGATTTTTTGCTCTGCTCTGGACAGGATGTTGGCAAGGGGGAATGTAAGGGCCAGTAGACAATTAATCAAGTCAGGCTTCATTAATTTTGGTGCTCAGAGACCCAACTGTTATACCTTATGATTGCCACTTACCTCTTACACATCTGCTTTTTCACCAAGAAGCTCATTAGCCAAGACTGACCACCTCTTTCAGTGATGCAATCAAGTAAGTCCTATCATAAGGATTTTGACAGGCTTAAAATCTAATCCTGCGCTGAATAATAGGGTCATGAGATGTAGACAGGGCTTTTTCTTTTTTTTCCCCCAGTGTTTCCAGCAGCTGGCAGAATAGACTGCACTGGAAATCACCCAGAAGCAAAGCTAGGATTTATTTGACAGCGTTAAGAAGTACATGCATGAAAGATGCGAAGAAGACAGAGAGATGGAGTAAAGAGTAAAGCGCAGAGAAGAAAAACATAAAGCATGTGTAATACAGAAAAGCCATGTTAAATTCGCAAGCCAAGTTTCTGGATGCTCATACAAACTCAATCTAGAGCTCTAATAAACATGATGCATAAAAAAATTGAGCAAAAGGTGTAAAGACATTTGAAAAGTAATTGCGTATATCCCTTTTGCTGAAAACAGTCCGTTTGTGCACAAAGAATACATAAATTCAAAACCAGCTTCAGTGTGTCTATCAACTTTACCTACCAACTAGAAATAAAGTCCAAGGGCTCCTACGCTGGAAGTTTTTGAAAATGATACAAAATTGTATTTTGTACAATTAAGACACTCCTTCCATTGAACACACACGACTCCTTTGAAACTCCGTTTCTGAAACCATATTGAAACAGCAATGCCACTAGCCTTCTCCAGTGGCATCTGTCACTGTAAGACATCCCTAAACACCTTACGGAAGCAAATATGCATCTTTATGAGTAGGATATTTCAGTCATTGTGTCTCACAGCCTGCTACAAGGACAAAGAACACTACCATCTCAGAGCTCCATTTCAAGAATCCAGCATTCACATTACCTCCAGATAAGCTGAGAGCAAAAGAACAACCCACAGGCTGCTTTTCTTCCATCAGTGGGCTCATGCTGGCCATGAATAGGGCACAAAAGAGGCCACCCACTCCTCTGCTTGGCACATTAGCCCAGGGTGCTCAAACAACTCCATGCTGCAAGGCACTCCATGAATGAAAGGCTATCTTCTCTTTTCTTATTTATCTTGTGCCTGTATTATTGAAGCATTTTAACAACAGAGTGACGATGGCTCATCATAAAGATTTGGAAAAATGTTATGGATGAATGAGAACAAATGACTGTAAAATTTAATTTTTCAAAGTCTAAATTTGCTGAGGGATTTCCTACTTTGGTTTAATATAATACCTAAAAAGATGAGGGAAAAGTCTCATTCTTAAAGGTGCATTTTTGTCACTCTCCGAGGACTAGCTGCCTCAATGCACACACAGCACTGGGCTTCAAGACAGTAAGAGAAGTCAAATGTGTTGTTTTTACAATGTTGCATGCACTTCAGTATGTTTATTTTTATTCTTCCCCACTCCAAAAAGTTCTGCCAAAAGGAAAATGCTGTGAAAGAGATAAAGAAAAGGTACAGTCCGAACAGCAGGAAGGACCTGTAAGGAAACGAATGCATGCCAGCACCTGGAGAACTGTCCCCAGCTCTGCATGGGCCAGCAAAACTAATTCCTCAGAGATACAAACTAAGGATGAAAGGAATCAGTCAAAAAGCTGCCAGAATTAGTAGCAGAAATAGAGTGATTTATCAGAAGCCAAGAACTGCAGAAAGTAAAAAGAAGTTAAAAAAAAAGGAAGAAGAAATAACAGCAAACATGTTCTGAAACCTAAAAGTGGTGGTATTGCTTCAGAAAATTCAAACATTCTGAAGAAAATGTAGCAGTGTAAATTTAACATTTTTCTCATCCTATCATTTCTTTACTCTGCATGCTGTGAGCTCTGGTACAGAAATATTTATTTATTTAGGAGAAACAGTAAAGGTTTTCCTAAATCACATGCTTCTATTGGAAAACAAGAACATTAAGTACCAAACCTTGCTAATTCAAAAGAGGAACAGTACTAGAAAACAAGATCAAGGCTTCTTGGATCTGCTAGAACCACACAGACCTACCAAAAGGCGGTGAAAGTAAACAGGTTTTGCACTGGAGGGGCCAGTACAGGAGCAGTAGGAAGGGACAGTAGCCCTTCCTTCCCTCTGAGCCCAGGCCAGAGCAGAGGAGGTGCAACCCACTCTCCTCTCTAGTGGTGATTTCTGAGGCTCTGGGAAGAGTCTTCAGAAAAATCACCACTTCTACCTAACTGCAAACTCAGGACTAAAGAACTCCATGTGCTGCTGGGAACTGAACTATAAAAATCATCACTAGAAAAAGAACCTCCAGAAAAATGGCTCTTCTTCCCTTTTAAGTCAAGGCTTGTACTCAAATGCACATCAGATCAGCAGCATGTTTGCCAAATACAGAAAAAAAAACGTACAGACAGTAGTACCACAATTGGGAAAAACATGGGAAGGCACTTCTAATAAATGTATTTCATTAAAAAGAAAAAAGGAAAGAAAAAAAGGAAGGATATCCAGATCAGTAACAGGACACAAGGTTAAACAAATAAGAAACTTGCCAAATACTTCATTATTTTCAATGTTTCAAATAAACAGAAGCACATACAGCCTTCTTTTCTAGAGGCAAATTCTACCAAAGAAAATTTCAAGAATACTAGTAGGTGGCACTTTAAAAGAAATTAAAACCCCAAATGTGCCACTCAAGCTTATTCACCAAATGAGAATACGTTTTCAAATTTTCCTTCTAACAAGACATACAAGGAAGTTTTCTATTTTAGAAACATACCTTGAAGTGAAATGATGGCCCTTTAAAAACAAGGCTCTGTTTTAGTGTTTATTTAAAAAGGAGGGAATGCAGTTATTAATTCCATTTTAACTGATACTTGGATTTAGCTATCTTATGTAAACAGATATCCAAAGGCAAATATCCATCATCTAAGAGACATTTAAGAAGAAACAGTAAAATATATACAAAATGTAATAATTACACTTGATCACCTTCAAAACAGAGGAAAAAGTGTGGTAGTTTAACTATGAGGAAGCTGAGATGGGTGTGAAGAAGCTACTCCTGCAGGTTCCCTCCACGAAGAATGAAAGGAGGCTTTTGGCAGGCTTCACCTCAAGGAAGAAAGGTCTTGAATCCTGCCTTACCTTCTAGTGATATACTCATCACTGCAAATCTTTAAGGAGTTTCCACAATGCAAATGATAATGCCCTTAAGAGACTGAGCCATGTTCCAGTCTAACAGTCTTTCAGCAAACACTCCTAACTGAATCTTTGGGGAAAAAAGTTGTGTTTAACATTCGAAAAATTGGAGTTGAAACATCTATAAAGCAAATACATCCCATTTTAGCTTTCCAGTACTCTGCAAAAAGCAGAAGCTAGTTTGCAAGCTAATCAAAGATGAAGTCAAAAGAGAGAAAGTCTATTACAAATAGTGAAATATCCTGTAATAGAAATAAGCCCAGTTTAAATTTAATAACTATTAAACAACAGTTAACATTAAAAAAGCTGTTCACAAATGAATTCAAGAGGAGAAGTAGTGTAAGTTTCCAGGTAAACTACCTCCCTCTCGAACAATTCTCAGTCATTTAATCAATAACTCCTTAAATAGTAAATTAAGTCCATCAGTCAGAGTTTGACTAAGCAGTATTGACTCAAATGTTTGAAGAAAGCTGATTATTTCCCACATTCAATTAAAACCAGCATCACCATATACACAGATCACATGACAAACACACTGGAAAACCCAGTCTTGTAATTAAGCAGAAAACTGATTATTTATAAAAACCAACTGCTCATTTAGTAGATACAATCCAAACTTCATGGTCCATGAAGCATGAGAGTATTCATTTGTATATGCAGGCAATAAAATCTCAGCTCCTGCTTGAATGCCAACTGACACAAGGCCACCTCAAAATTAAGAGTATGTAAACAGAAAACTCAAACATCATTCACTTGCCATTCAAAGCACAATATATTGGTGACAATGACAGTTTGAGTGTCTCCCAAGCAACAGTACTGTGTTAAATGAAAAAAACTTCACTGTCAACTCCTTTGATTATGACTAAATCTGGAACTTGAAGGTCTGATATATTTCTTCTTAGAAGTATGGGCTTCAGCCACATCCTTACACTTGACTCTACCTTAAAAGTGAAATAATTTTCACAATTAGACTGTTGCAAAGTATATTTTCAGTCCATTACATAAAGTAAAAACCAAATCACTGACAGACACCATACCCAGCAATGACATGCCCTCTTCGTTCTCTGTACTTACTATGTGGGCTGGCTGTTGGTGACCTGCTCCAGTGTCCCATGCTAAAGAGCCAAGGTTTTAATCCCATGGCATTGCAGCATCCCAGACAGAGAATCTGGCTGCTAGCAGCAACTGCCACCTCCACCCGAGGAAAGGGGTTTGCAGTGCAGCAGGACTGAGATGGAATGTCATGGAAATGAATGGGAATGGACAGAGATCCTGCATGCAATGGGCTTGGGGGAATTAAGCAAGTTGGGTGCAGTATTCTTTAATCTGGGATTCAGGATGAAACAGAGGGCAAAGGAATGATGAGGGATGCTGAGGAGGAAGATCAAGCAGAAGTGATAGGAAAGAGAGAAGGAAAACCAATGCCTTTAAAGGGGTTTCTCAGGATGCCATGAGCCATGTGAGCTGCCTCTTCTCAGAAAGGCTTCTTCCTTTCAGGGACATTCAGATTTCCCCTTAACTTCATCTTGGGAGACATAGTTTAAGCATGTGGTGTCCCTACCCATGGCAGGGGAGCTGGAACTAAATGCTCTTAAGGTTCTTTCCACCCCTAACTATTTTATGCTTCTATGCACACCTGTGATCAGTCCTTAGAGCCAGAGTTTGGGAGAAGTATGACACCACAAGCAAATTGTTCCACATCATTCAGAGGATAACCTGTGTGCAGATCACAATTCACAGAATTAAGGCTCTTTTAGTCTTCCTACTCTGAAAGAGAGGCACCGAGATGCAACATTCCTGTAAAGAAGGCTTGCAGCATATGCCCCATCAGCACAGCCACATCAGACCACAGCAGGAAAAAAATGAGGCCACAGCTTTTTGCTACAAAGATAGTAAACAAAATCAGCACAGTCAGTCCTAGGCTTTCAAATTCTAAATACAGAGCAAGTCTGTTTAATTCTTCAAAACTCCAACAACTTAAAGATAGTACTTTATATAATTAAATTTATCTTTCAACCCCTGTAGCTGTACAGACAACTTTTTTTAGATCTCCACCTGGTTCTCAAAGTCAAATTCAAGAAGAAAGAGATTTTTTTTTCCTCTTCAGGAAAAAGCATTGGGTGGAGGACAGTAAAAACATTTCAAAGCCTTTATCATTTTTTTTCTAGTAAAGACAAATTAACAATTAAAACACTGCCCCACTTCATGCAGAATGCAGCAGTCCATTTAGTTTTTAACTCCCATCAGCAGAGTCACAGAAGACAGTTGTGGGCTGGAAACAAGGCTGCCTTCTCACCCTGTGGTGTTACTATGACTGCAAAGGAAAAAAGCGTCAGGGTACCAAGGAGGGAATTCCCTCTTTGCATCTGTGAGCAGCCTTCTGTCCCACACTGTATCCACTTCAGGGCATTACTGACCATGGAGGCAGCTTGGGAACAGACCCAGGGATGCTCCAGTTGCACCCAACTGACACACTCATATTGTCACAACTGATGTGTCAGGGAGAGAACTATTACGACATTAAATTAACATCTGTCCTGGACATTTCCAAGTGAAAAATATCATACAAAGTACAGGCTACCTTTTTTTGTAGACAGAAGTAGTACAGAAGTTTTCAGGACCTAATGTCATATTAAATTATTTCAAATTATGAATCATTCTGTCTAACTGCACAGTAAATGCCATAAAGTGGGATTTAGTACTTGTGATAAAATGTTCAGTCTTTATATAGATACACATAAGGCAAGGAAAAATACCTCAAGGGAAATCTGCATCAAATCATAAACCACCAGGGGGACACAAAGATTAAAATTCTGGGAGCACTGTGTATCAAATGAGCAGTACACTATTCAAAAAAAAAAAAAAAAAAACAAAAAAAAAAAACCAAAACCAAAAATCAATTGAAGCAAATTCAGTACTTCTACAATTATTATAGCACAATAACTGTCACTTTGAAGGATGAAGGTTGGGTGTTTCAAAGGTTTCTATACAGCAGTTCTCTGCTTACTTGAAATGTGATATTTTTAAACTGCAGTATCAGCCAGTCAAATGCATGCACCAGACACCTTCAAGCCATGCTCTTAAATGAAAGAATATTCATAGCGGATTTAGAAAAACATCTCAATTCACTGACCTAAATATTACAAAGCAAATCACCAGAATGTCTCCTACATGCAACCCTGTCAGAAAATTTCAATTACTTCTTATCTTATAATTAAACTACTGGCTTAATACTTCACATTTCTATGGTAGCTTTCACCCAGGGAGCTTAACGTGCTTTACACACATTATTGGCTTTCACAGTTAGCTGGCTTTTGTGAAGAGACACTGTACTGCAGACTTCCAGTTAGAGGTTTTATATTAATTACATACAAGTAAAAAGGGATCTCAAGTCACAACAGGCAATG
Organism: Psilopsiagon aymara; assembly: GCA_024733675.1. Classification (NCBI taxonomy): domain Eukaryota; kingdom Metazoa; phylum Chordata; class Aves; order Psittaciformes; family Psittacidae; genus Psilopsiagon; species Psilopsiagon aymara. Next base: position 4,887 of record JANRGW010054048.1, on the reverse strand, counting down.
TAAAGTTCATCCAAATAAACTGAGTTATTGTGAATTCATTAATGAGAAAGCGAATGCAGAAAAGCGAGCTGAAAGAACAAGCCACAAAACATACCTTCTTTAGATGTTTTGCTGCATCACTGCTGCCATATTTTAAATGGCAGTTATTAATAGTAAAGACATGAGAGGATTTTAAACCCTTTTAAAAAATCTGCACTAAGTAAAGCAGGAAAAATTAACATGTATTGGTTAGTACATTCACCACCCCTTCACATTGTGAGATACAAATAAAGGTGGCATTTTAACATTACACAACTGATACTCCTTCTTGGCAGGGCATGTTGACTCAGCTGTTTAAGGTTTCATGGCTCCAATAGCACTGTCATAACCCAAGTGCTCTGCAATGTAAATCATCACAACTTTCTCCAAAGTTGCTTAAAATGTTAGAAATCCTGCCAGCTTGGAAGGAACCAATACACACACAAGTCTTTACAATTTATCTGAAACAACCTGAAGCAATAATTAGCACAACTTCCACTACCAGTGCTCAGCCCATGAAGGATAGCACATAAGCACAGAATTCAAAGTTCAGCATGTTGCACTATTAACAAAATGAAATATTTAAACAAACACTTTACGATAATTAATAATACATATGTACAACTACCGCTGCAGAATGAGTCATCCTTACAGGACAAAATGAAAACAGTTTATAAAATTACAGATTCAGAAACAACAGAGGATGAAGGCTGAAGCGCTGAGGCACGAAGTACAGCTTTTTCTAAGATGGCATGACCTCTTCACATGAGGTATGCAGTTCATCTCACCTGAGTGCTGATTAGAGCGGGGGAACAGTAATCTTCATGGAGTCATGAGGGACACATACTCTAAAGACAGCACATACTTTTAATGGAAAAACTACCTGAAAAACAGTTTACAGAAATCTCAGTATTTTATTGGGACCCTTGTGCAAAGCACAGACTTTATTCTACTACTATTCGTTAAACACCACAGGACTCACAAGGAAAGAAAAATTGCAGCTAATAACTTTTTAAAACCCCTGTGAATATCCTGAACAGATTTTCTGAATGTAAAAGCTGCAGTATTTTAAATCCAAGATTTAGACTCTTAGGGCAGGGATGCACTCAAATCAAGAGAAGGGGCAGCTGTCCAGCACAGCAGGCAGACTTTGCCATTTAAAACTATCTCAAACCTGCCGACTCCTATTTCATCTTTTAAGGCCAGGCGTTTCACCACCCCACCCCCCCCCGGTGGTTAGGTCAGACATATCATCAAACACTTTCAAGTAGTTTACATTAAATCCACTAAATTCCACTGCTGCAAATGATGAGGTTATGTGTGGCCTGAAGCAATGATGTTTTTTAAAAAACTCTCTTTCAGGTCAAGTGGAAATGTACGATCATTAGGCCAGGGTAAAATCAGTTATGGCCTGGAGATGAATCTTCCCTTCTGTCTGAATAGACCTGACATTTGTGTTCCACACTATGGATTCAACAAACAAAAGTTAATTAATTTAGTGCAGCAATTCTTTCTATGTTTTTGGCAACATTCTAAACCAGTGAATACAAATTTAGGTATTTATAATGTTCCAAAATCTTAGAAGAGAGTGGCAGCTAAGCAATTCAGAACACTTTAAAAATAATGCACAGAGCTGGGTCTATGCTGCACTCAAATTGCTGTACTTCCACTCATTTACCAAATGCAGTTTGCATCTAGATATTTCTTCTTTTCCAGCTAAGTGATTCATATTGTCACTTCCTTCCTTAAATTCTTACTGCTGCAAGGATCAGTTCAATTTTATAACTGATGCTCGTTTGTTACGTGTGAATTATACCAATAGCTTACAGTGTGTTTAGGAGCACACATCACCATCCACATTTCACATGCACATGTATAAAGAGAGAGAATATATTAGAAGGACAATAATGTGTCATAACATTTACCAGTCGTTTGCCAGAATCAATTCCTGATGAGATGAACAGACTAATTTCGCCACAGACAGATCATACTGTGCCCTGTGTGGCTGTGTGATGCCCTGAGAATAAAGCACAGCTCCTCTGTCAAGCCCAGAGACATGGAACACCACCTCAAACTCTAAGCTGGACTGTAACAAGTGTTCCTGTTTGGTAAGCATGTTTAGTACTGCTACAGGTGATTGTGTACAGAATATTTCTTAAACAAGATGCCTGAAATTCAGTATTTCACTGCTTTTTACATTTCAGCAACATCAACTTTCAGTTGAAGGATTTTTTTTTTTTTTTTTTCTCCAATAATGGAGTCATATGAATGTCTGGGTTTACAATTAATACATGTTCTACCATATTGAATACTTAATCCTCCCCCCTCCTATAGCTCCCAGTCTAAAGTCACAAGTCACACAGTATTAAGTCACCCTTAGCTTCAGCCATCTGTCTTTAAAAAGAGAGGAGTAGAGCTGCTTCTTGCCTACTGTTGATGTGCTCTGTACCACCAGTTTGTAAGCACAGGCTCCTGTGTGTACAGCACACTCCTTAGCACAGAGAGAGCTCAGTCTTGCCCAAAGCTTCCAAGCAATGACTGCCATTTCTAGTATGTTTTTTCACTAAATACACAAGGAGACAGACAACCAGGACCCTCAATTCCTGCTTTCACAAGATATGCACTACCTATAAAAACAGCTGCAAGAAATCCACTTCCAATTCTACAAAGTGTTTTTATTTGCAAAGTCCCATTTAATTCAAAAAATCCTCATTTACATCTATTCACAACAACAAACTTCCAAGCTTTCATGTTTTAGACCAGAGCTCCAAAGGAACTGCAGCCAGCAACTTCATATTTGAAAGATGCAAAGCTGAGACCGACAAGATCCTGAAGAAAATCCAATGCTGCATGGTGGCGGAATGAAGTGTTCTTGCTTACAAAACCAAAAACTAGCAATTTTGGGGGACTGGGCAGAGGCATGAAGACTGGTGACCAGAGATGCAGATGCCAGTGTCTGAACACTTCCACTTGCATATGCAGCACATCACATACAGAATCAGATTTTCTATCTGGCATACTGTTCCTCTCCAGCTTCACGCATGCTCTAACTTCAGTAACCAAACTAAGAGGGCTACAAAGTTAATGTTGGCAAAGTAAATGGCAGAGTCAGTATGCTAAGTTTAATTAGCAATTATTTCCAGAGCCCTGGGCACAATATTATAGAATCCCTATACCAGAACATGTTAATGCCCCAGTTCGATTCTGGCAAAGAGCAATCACTTCCCACCTCATCTCCAATGACAAAAACTCCAAACAGGAACCAACCACTAGTAGCCTGGGGTTAGGAAAAAAGGAAAATGTCCTACATGAATGTTTATTTGTCCAAAGGACTTTGACCCAGCATGCCTTTGGTGCCAGCCACTGCAGCAGTGCATCAGCCCATGAAATGATTCACTGCCTTACCGCAGTTCCCACAGTGGAGTCTGCAGGACTTGAGAGAGGACAGAGCAGACACACTACAGAAACAGAAAAATCTTGAATTAAGAATATTCTTAAACCCTGAAGAAAATAAAGTGGAATTACCAGAGATATGAATCTGATAGGGAGTGATCAAGACATGCATATTTTATTATACCTTCAATTGAAAACAACAGTTCTGCAAAAATAATTCAGGAAAAACACCAGAACTGGGTATGCTCATAAAGGAGAAAATGATAATGCAAAACACTCATAAATCATTTTATATTTGCTCTTCTCAAGCCAGACACTTGCAAAAACAGGAAGGAAAAAGTCTGTAGAATGTACTATGGTTAAACAGGGAAGAATACACAAATTATTATGTAATTTTATAAAGATTTATTTATATGGCTATTAAGCTTACTATAAGAACTTTCTTAAACAGAAAGTAACGCTTTTTCACAATTAGTGTACTATGCCTCTGGGTTTTTTCCCTAAGTAAAACAAGAGACAATATTAAAAAATTAAATTAATATATATATAAAGCAAACACTCATAGTTTACCAAATAGGGAGCCTCAGACTCGTCCAAAAATCACAGTGCATTACTGTGCAGTTACTTACCCGAAATCTGCTTTTTGTAACTGGAAAAGAACACAGATGAAACATGATGCTCAGTTCTGCTGAGTATCCTAGAAGGAAGTCTTTCAGACACAAAAAGTGAGGAAGCACTGACTTGATAAAAAAAAGAAAGAAAAGCTGAATATATTTGCACTAGTGAAGAAGATCACTACTACTGCTGTCAGGAAAAAGTGGCAGGTCCTAGCAGTAGGGGACTCAGCTTTGAAAGGAACAAAGGCACTCATCCATCGGCCTGACCCAGCCTCAAGGGAAGTGTGCTGCCGATAAGGGCCACAGATCAGGGATGTTGAAGAGAGGCTGCCTGTTCTAGCAAGTCCCACTGACTATTACCCACATGTAGTGATCCATGTGGGCACTAGTGATAAAGACAGCAATAGCCTGGAGAATGTGAAGAAGGACTACAGAGCTCGGGGAGAGGTGGTCAGGGGCTCTGGAGCTCAGATTGTCTTCACCAATTCTCCAGGATAAAGGGGAGACCTTAAAAAGGGTAGGAGGATTGGCTAGGTTAATAAATGGCTAGAACAGTGGTGCCACAGTCAGGAGTTTGGGTACCTTGAACATGGGGCTCCATTTAGTAGGCCAGGTCCACTGGGGGCTAGTGGAGCTGGACTGGCAAAGAAGGGGAAGAGTGGATTTGGTAGGAGGCTTGCCAGACTGGTCAAGGAGGCTTTAAAATAGATGTGTTGGGGGACGGGGGCATCAGTCCATCCCAACACACCCAGTCACTTGCCAGCACCTACAGTAAGCATTCGGGGCAATGTAGAGATACTCAGCTGCTCCAGCCGGTGAGCCAGCTTCAACTGGAGCTCAGCTCAGATGCCTCTATACA
>JANRGW010054045.1:0-22132 GCA_024733675.1 Psilopsiagon aymara | reverse complement strand
CCAGACCAAAATGTACTAAGCAGTAACTAAAACATTGGTGTTATCAGCGCTGTTCTCAGGCCACAAGTCAAAAACAGAGCACTGCACCAGCTACCGAGAAGGGGAAAAATGACTGCTGCTGCTGAACCCATGACACTCTTCAAGAAATCAATTCATCAAACACAGGCCCCAAAGTTGCTTTAGTCTCATATTTTAAATTTTGGGTTTGCTTTGAATTAGAGACAATTCTCCCTATCACCTGAACTTTTACGGATCATAAATCTAAATTGAACAGAAGCTTTCTGTGGTTCTGAAAGTCTCTGATTATAGTCAAAATCATTAATAAGGAAAGCTAGCTGTAGTGAATGAATAATATCAGAATATTCCTGTAGAACTAATAGTTCCTTCTTGCACTGAAATGAAAGAATGGATGTAGGTTAATGTCAACACCAAAGTTACTCCAAAAACTTGTTTTCCAGCAGTTGCACCTCAGCGAGATGCAAAACCCCATGCTTTTCTGTGTGAAAACACTAAAAGGTACACTCATTAAGCAGCAGAAACCTAATATAAAAGTCGTCTATAATCAGTACAATAGATGAATTTTCTATTGACTTGAAATTCATGTCTGTAGCTGAAATTATAAAGCAGAAAACGAAGGGAACAATGAAAACAGTGCTCAAAATAATGAAGAACAAATTGAGAACTTGGGGTTGGATCTTGGGGAGTGAAATCTTCCACAAAAAGTAAGAATCAGAATTGAAAATCAGGATGTCACACATTAAGTGTCTGCCTCAGACTCAAGCATCCTCATATTTCATTCAATACAACATCAGCTTGCTAAATGAGGCATTAAAAGGAAAACTGTGCAAGAAAAGAGGGTTTGTTGATCAGTCATTTTTGTATATTTCTGTTATACGGGTAAAGTATAAAGGTCATTTATATGAGAAACACTTGCTCTCAAAACACTTAGTATTCTACATGGACTTATGATGCAGTATTGTCAAATCACATTAGATTGCATGAACTTTTCTGCAATATAATCAAATGGGAAAAAAAAAAAAAAAACAGTTACAGTGCAACAGATTAGTTTCACAAGAGTAGTATTTATATCTTGCAAGCAATGGCATATGCTGAGAGCAATATTGCCAGCTTGTGAGGCAACACTGTTTTTTCTTGAGAATTATTCTGTTTCCTAAAACTGTAGCAAACAAGATATTTCAAGAATTGTACAGTTGCAAGACTATCTCAGACTGGTTTTGCATCCATATAAATTATGCAGTTACTGATAATTAAAGTGTTTTGAAAGAGAATCGGCAAGAATACAGTAAACCTTCAGACTGTACAATTTTCTGGTATCTTAAAGGAAATTGCTAGAATGCATCTTGTGTAGGCAGTGAACCAGTTTTATTCTGGATTTGAATTGGTACAAGCATACTGAATCGGATTTAGGCAACAAGAAGGACCTGAAGGAAAATTTGCAGCAAGAAAGGAAAAAAGAAATGAGGAAGCAATAAAAGTAAGATAAAGAAAGCAAATTCTGAAAGCAAGCAAAGGCAGCAAACTCGAATTTTCAGAGAAAAAAATCGAAGATGGTGTTGAAATAAATGAATGCAGTATAAAGAGAAGTATTTGGAATAGTGGAATTACATGTCTCTGTGTGACAGAGAGAGATTAAAAGCACAGCTGAGAGAATGAGAGCAAAGCAACAAGCCTGCTATGCTTGTATTGAGGAACAAGGGTCACTAATAAAGGGAAGAAAAGAGAACCAAAGTGATGGAGTGGAGGGAAGATTGGAGAGGAGGAGCGGATGGGAGAAGATGTTGTAGGTATAGAAAACTAAGAAACAACAGACACGGAAAGAATTCTTTCAGTACCAGATAAAATCCAATGGGTACTAAAGGACTTAGCATATAGAAGAATCATGTCTGAAGAGGGAGGATTTTATTATTGTATGTGATTCTCCCTTGTTCAGCCTGGAGAAGAGAAGGCTGTGTGGAGACCACATAGCAGACTTCCAGTTTCTGAAGGGGGCCTACAAGAATGCTGAGGAGGGACTCTTCATTAGGGTCTGTAGTGATAGGACAAGGGGTAATGCGTTTAAACCTAAACAGGGGAAGTTTAGGTTAGATATAAGGAAAAAGTTCTTTACCGTGAGGGTGATGAGGCAGTGGAATGGGTTGCCCAAGAAAAGTGTGAAAGGTCCATCCCTGGCAGTGTTCAAGGCCAGGTTGGACATAGCCTTGGGTGGCATGGTTTAGTGTGAGGTGTCCCTGCCATTGGCAGGGGAGTTGGAACAAGGTGATCTTAAGGTCCTTTCCAACCCTAACTATTCTGTGATTCTATGATTCTGCAATTCCTCTGAAGGTGTATTGCTGAAATATATGAAGTTCAATGGTTCAATCAACCTGATGCATTGCAAAAAGTCTCCTAACAGCCAGTGCCTTGCAGGACTCGGTCTTACATGACTACGAAATTGAAGCCATGATGCATTATGAGGTTATACATCTTTCTCTCCACCTTTTTTACATCAGTAAAGGCGAGAAAAATCCCAAATGCATTCTCCTCAAAATTTAAAAGTTAAATAGACCTTCACACACTATATGTGATATACATTTCTAATGTTAGAAACACCATGAAATTCTTCCCCTGGGGAGGTGTGCCTTTTGGGCTGGGGACAGTAGTTACTCCAGGATTATTAGCAAATAATTCTTCATTGGGCTTCAGAAATTTTTTATCATTTTCCTGGAATATTATAGTAGGTCGTTCTTTTTTTCCATCAGTCTCATCTCCCATAAAATTTTAAAGATACATCCTTTTGAGAGGCTGTAGTTTCTGATGTTAACATGAATGGGATGCTCACTTTCTAGCTTGTCACTAGGCAAAAGCTTTTAGGTCACCCATTTGTTTAAACCTATTTGGAGCTGACTGTTTTGATTAGCTGAACCTAGTTCTTTCTCAGAACATACCAGTTTCATCACAAATTTAGTTCTCTTGGGCTCAAAATTTCTTACAAGTTGCTGGGCCTGGCTAGAGAAAGGCTATTGAAACAACATGCATCAAATACCTAAAACTGTCTTAGTAATACAGGTTGACCTTCAGATATATTTCTCTTGTGCAAGAAAGTGCAGTGGATTCATCTGCTTGCATGTTTTTGTTTTCAACTCTTTGAAGGTTGTTGCTGTGATTTGAAAAGTGTCCGTTGTTGCTTGTCACATGAATTGACCATATTTCCTGGCCTTTGTGCATAATGTCCCAAATGTATTCATTATGTACTAGCCATTCGAGTGGAATTTATTGGTCTATTGCAGCATTTTGAAAACTTCATGTGCACACTCTGATTTTCATTTATCAAGCACGTCATCCTCCCACTTCCAAAACTATCTTAATGTTAAATGTTTTTTGCCTTGTTCTTCAAACCTATATCCAAGATCAATTTATGACTGTAATGTGGGAAGCAACTTGCAGAAACTTACTGGATTTTATAACACTTTTATTTATGTATTTTAACAAAGGCGCACAACATTTTCTGGACTACTTAAATTTCTGCTAGGGAGCTATAATACAGATACAAAAATGTGAACAGAAGAATCTAATGGACAAAACAAAGCTAGCTTAGTAAGATTCAGGATATGACAAGATTGCAAACATCTTCCTCCTTCCTAAATAGCTCTATTAGTAGTGATCACATGAAATCCCCAGGCACGCAAGCAACCCCTGAAATGCTTTGAACTATTAAGAATTTCATTCAGTTCTTTTATTTGCATCATTTATTTCTAGGAGAACTTTACTCCCACTAATATCTCCCTGTTTTCCTGTTACTTATATCAACCAGCAGTAGGAATTACACTAGAGTAAGTAAGTAGCACTAGAGAAAGATTAGTGGGGTTTACCTGCCATTCTACTGGGCTCACTTTTAACACTTATTTCAATGCTAAATATTTTGATCTGAACTTACAAGTCCTTTTGTGATGTCTTTGCGTGTATTTGAATTCCAGAGCCTTTGAGCCAGAAGGAGAATATTCTGTCTGTGCTTTGAATCCTCCAAAGCCCTGTGACAGTGTTGGAGCAGCACTGCACTAAGCACTGGATGTGTGCTACTGAGTTACATAAAGGCACCCTCACACTTCTTACTGACTTCATGTTTACTTTCAAAATATCATCTAATCACATGCATAGGAAGGAATAAATAAGCTAGCTTTAAAAAAAATCCTTCAGAACAAAGTTCTGCATTTTCCCCTGAAGGAATTAAGTTCAGTGGTGATGCGTACTCTCAAATATGTATGGAAGCACATGAAGGCATTCAGTCATTGAACAGTCATTGAGCCATATTTCTAATAGCTGTCTAGTATGTGTTAAACTGGTGAAGTAATGTGTTGCAAGCACCAACTGCTAGAATGTGCTGGGATGAAGACTAGTTTGCTGCATATATCATCAGTGCTATAGTAATCTGCAAGAGTAAGTCTTAGCAACTACATTTTTATTATTAGAGAAAAGAGGATTATATTCAGAACTGGCCTTAGAAGAATTTCAGGAGGGGGCGGACTGAGGAATTGGTGGTTCTTATTATACGTTTTATGTAGGTGTAAGGATGAAGGCAAAGTTTTTGCAGAAGGGAGGGAGTAGATATAAATGGTGTTGAGAAATCCACAGTCCATTTCTTGTGAAAGAAATTAACTACATTACAAGTGATTATTAAAACTATCATGCAAAGAAAAGGTGACATTTTTAGGATCATACACAGAGACTGAGTCATGACACCACTAATATCAAAGTAATTCCTGGGAAGGCCTGGCACTATCAAGGAAACAAATAAGGTCGCAGAGGTGCATTCTAGAAAATGTGAGAGCTCAGTGATACAGGGGATAGTCAAAAGAGAATCCTGACCAGTTACAACAGCCACCAAAGCAGTACTTTATACTTTATCGTCTTTTTCTTCTGAAAAATGTCAAATCATGTAATCTTTAAAAAGGTTATTATTTTCAAATAATTATGGCTAAGTCGATGTCCAGAGATTTATTTTTTTTTTAGATATAACGCCAAAATGTAAAAACCTAAAAATAAATCTCTGCTTTAGATAAAATGTCATTCCATAAGTTATCATTAAACGAATTACATGTTGTCACAGAAAGGTGCCCTTTTTCAGGATTATCCAAAATTGAAACCAAGTGTGCTGTCACAGTAAGTTTTGTTATTGCTAATTTATGTCAGAAAGTGTAAGTTTTCACTAGCTTAAATTATTTCCTTTACTACAGTATCTTATCAGGAACCAGAGAGATCTGCAGGTTGTTGTTTTCCCTTCTCCAGAGCATTTATATTTTTCCTTAAGTTCTGTAAGACAATTGGAAGATTTCCAGACTATAATTTAAATTGCTTTTCCCGTCATCAATCCCCCTTACACAAAACACATCAACTGTAACTGCATTAAGGCCAAGGTTTTTATGAAGTACTTACTACTTCTTCACCAATCATCAAAAGAAATAAGTGTGTGTGCAGGTTTTATTAGCAGACTCGGCATGATTGTGGGTGTATCTTACAGTGGTTTCAGTCTGGCTTGCAGTGTTTATTTTAATTAGGCTCTGGAGGCTGGACCTCTAGAGGAACTTTTCATGTCTTTAAGCTTTTAGATTCTTCCTCTGCTTTGTAAAAGTGATTGCAAAGAACAGTACAGTCCGGGGTGAGATGATGGTTCTTGGGTTGATTTAGGCATCTCACTTCAGTTTTCAGTATTCCCGCTGAATGTGTGCAGATCATCAAGGGTAACATTAAAACAGAGCACATGCAGCTCTGCATTTATTAGGCAGCTAAGGACAGATTGGCAGGTACAGACAGTCAGAGAACTCATTTGGGGCTACCTAGGGCCTTCTCACACACAGCAAGGATCCAGCGGGCCTCTTATAGGTACTATGCTTTATCACATGATGCAGAGCAACATTTAGTTAGAGTTCAAGTAATATTTAGTATGCCTTAACAAAGTACGCAACTACTTGGTCAAAGCATCTTGGATTTCACTAGGAACCTGAGTAAGCAATAGCTGCTACTTCTTATGACATATTTTGTATCCTTAGATTGTGATAGCTGGCAAAAAAAGTATTTTCTGCAGTTTAGGAGGAAGCAGCAGACTAAACATTATCTAGGGTTAATTCTAGCAAGGAAGGCAATATAACAGTTCTAGATTGTGTGAGAAGCTAGAAGCACCTAGATTGAGAGATGTTTTTATGCAATTTAAAGGGCAGTGATTTTCCTCTCATAACACTAAAATAGAACCATAATGGTTTAACATTGTTTAAAGCTCATAAACTGCAAGTGTAAATCAGCAAATTAGCTAATGATTGCCTCTGGGTAGTGATACATGATGAAAAACAAATGAGGAAAGGTACTCATGCGTTGCACTTTGTAGCTACTGGAAAAAATCAGAGTTCCATCTTCATTAAAAAAAAAAAAAAAAGGCCAACCAGAAAAAGCAACCTGTTAAAGACACGTTATGAAGGGTTGTGCCTCAAATGAGTATGTTTTTTAATAATGCTACTATAGTAAGGCTACAGTTCAGTGCTAGCAGTTTTAAATTATTCATGCTGCAACTGAGAAGTTATATCTGCAGTGGGAAACTGTGAAGCAGATTACTGTATTTCCAGCCCTTTCTGGATAGTTCCAACCTTGACTACTACTATACATAACTAAATAACCAAATAATATAACACAGTGATATCACTATACCAGTAATCTTCAGTTCAGAGACAGTAATGATAAGCAAGACCTTATACCTTTCAAACCAGAAGGGTTTATTATCATTTTGGATAAAATAGAGTAACAACATAATCATAAGAAAGCAATAACATTTTGAACTCATGACCACAGACCCACCAACGATCTACCTGCAGAGCTTAGGGGCTTCCTGAAGCTTACAAAGTAATTCTTCAGTTCGGGTGTTGCTTGCACTCAGCATCTTTGTATTGTGTTCTTGCATCTGAATTACGTTCTTTTCAGTGTGAGTTGGCTATTTTTAATTGTCCATGTTGTGGAAAACTCTGAGTAAAACTTGTTTCTCTCTGCTGTTTAACATCTTCCCAGATAAATTCTGCAGCTGAGATGCTGTGTATGTTTTTATCACAGCGTAACTCATGTCAATTTCTTTACGTTGTCTTGCCTATTTGTACTTAGATTTACAGTCTTAATGCCTTCATATTAAAAAAAAATGAGCAGGGCTGAAATAAGGGAAGAAGGACTTCTGTGGGGAGGGTACCGTCAAAGGAGCATGTAAAAGAAATTCCTCAGTAAAAGAAATTGCTGCCTTTTGACATTTTGCTGTAGCAGACATGCTTTGCAGGCAATACATCTCTAACAATTCATAAATATATTAAAACAACTGGTTGTAGTGAGCTTACCAGTTTCCACTGCTGATGCTGACTTTCATTGAATGTAAGGGTGGTGAGGCACTGGAATGGGTTTCCCAGGGAAGTTGTGAATGCTTCATCCCTGGTGGTGTTCAAGGCCGGGTTGGATGGAGCCTTGGGTAGCATGGTTTAGTAGGAGGTGTGCCTGTCCATGGCAGGGCGGTTGGAACTAGATGATCTTAAGGTCCTTTCCAACCCTAACTATTCTGTGATTCTATGATTCTATGATAACATGATAGAACATAGAGCAGTGATGGGGGATTCTAGTTAAATAAATAGCTGGAGTCTGACTTCTATTCTCACAGTACTGTAAATAAGGAGTAGTTCTAGTTAATGTATGCGTTTATCACAGATAAATTTAGGAAAGAGAATGGAGACTGTCTGTAGTGGGTGGTTGCATGAAAATTAATAATTTTTAAAGGTGAAAACAGTCCTATATTGCATATTTTTTTCTGTGATGCTCATCTGGATATACCTCCTTGGATATTATTTTGAAACAAATAACCAGAACCAGTCCTCAGAATCACTGTCTCTATTGAATACATATGATTCTAGATTTTGTATTAGGCATTTAAGTAAAACAAATTCTCTTCTGTGTTTATTAATTGTCTGAATTATGGTCTAATTCTCAGGAAGGGGAGCACGCTCATATGTTACAGCATTACGCAGTACTGTTCCCCAGTCTTGGGGGACACTGGCAGCTACTGAAAGTTTCTGCTTTTTGCAACTTTTAATACTCTTAATCAAACTGCATTGTCTTGGCAGTATATTAATTGCTATACAGAGGTAAATAGAGATATATTTTAGTTCTCACCAGATATTTTTGTTTGAGCTTTTGTTGTGGATTGTTTTCGTTTGTTGTTTTTGGGTTTTTGTCAAATGAAAGCCATCTTCTGTTGGAAAAATGATGCCAAGAAAATATTAAACTGTGGGTTTTCTCCACAAAGAATACGTTTTCTGCAGAGACCACTTTTGAACGTACATACAAGATACTTTATAGTTAAAAGAGAAATTGCTGGTATTTTAACATTTTAATAAAATACAGCCCCAAAGCTGTCGATTGAGGTAATGTACAGTGTGATATAGTAGAGTCCTGGGAAATATGCACTGAGATTTTGCCAGTAATGAAACTAAGCCACTTTTTATATTACTCTCTTTTTCAAGATCAAGACCCTCAGTACTTAACTATGTCAAAAATAAGTACCCATGTAGAAAGGTACTGGTCAGATAATGGCGGCTGCAAATAAAACAATAATATTGACATGAACAAGAAGCCAGTGTTGGTATTTGCATATTCAGAACTACTTTTCTCCCCATGTGTCGCTATGAACTCCAGTTAGTAACAAAATATTAGTGTCTTTGAAATGAGATTTCCAGATTTAAAATTCCAAGGAGGGTGGTAAAGAGAAGTTTCTGATGGTAGACTTACACATATTCTTATGCTTGCTGAGAACAGGCACAGACAGGGGTGACTAAAGGCTAAGTACTTCCCTTAACTTTGGAAAGTGGGATTTCACCTTAGCATTACTTTCAGTCAGCTACCTAGCAGATGGTAATAAAATGACTCCTTATCACTGCGTCTGATGCAAAGTACAAATCATGACAAATCATGAGTTAGGCTTAGACCCAGTCTTGTACACAGTGGTACCTAACAAAGCGTATTTCAGTGAGCATGAAATATGGGTGCCTAGTCTTGCCACTTGATCTAGCTTTCCTAATAATATAAACCCTCTATGAAGTCATTTAAGAGCAGATATCTCAGAAAATAAAAGAAGAGCAGTTATGTGGATGGAGCAGCTTACCACTGACCTGACTGGGATGGAAGAATACATTCTGAGACATTCAGTACTAAAATTGATACATATCAAAGTGTGAATATGATCTTCTACAGGTGCACTGCAAGGGTAAATTAATTCACTGAACAAAATAAGGTTTATGATGGAAAACATCTGCTTTAGCTCCTTTACTGTTATAAACCCAGCACAGAGCTGAAATCCATCTTTGCTGTACTGAGGAGATTGGAGCAGAGTATCCAGTTTTATGCTCTGAAAAGGTTACATGTAAGGGGCATCTTCTGCTGCATCTTGAGCTCTGAGAAGCCTTGGAGACTTCCTGGGTACTGATGGAGTACAGCAAAGAGCATAGCTGAAAGCAGTCCATATATTAATTGCAAACTGTCAGAAGGGGCTGGCGCTACAGTAAAATTTTATCATCACAGAGGGCAATATGCTCTTTTTACTGTGGGGTATCGTTGTAACACTTTGTTGGTTATTATTAATTAGGTAGCTGTTATAGGATAGGGGAGGAAAAAGTGGTGAGTACACAAGTTACTAACATTTTACAAATATAAAAAAAGAAAATTAATATATTTTCAACCCAGTCTCATCAATTACTATAAATTACAGATTCTACTGTATGTTCAAACTATCCTACGTGAAACCTCTTTCAAAAAAAAATCTTTATATATTTGGCAAAGCATTGTTTGACACTAGACGTATTACATGCTGAACAGTAAATTTTAAAAGGAGTAACTTAACTCTATAACTATTTATGGGTTTTAGTTTTCAATTAATTACTCATAAATAAAAATCTTTTTTAATGGAAGATGTAGTTTATCTTTTGTTCCTCCTTTTCCTTCTAATTACAGTGCATTAGCTTCAATATAAGGCAATGAGTATAAAGTGAAGTTATTTGGGGGTTGTATATTGTTTATAATGAAATAAACAAAAAAAGAAAATACTGTAGTTTTTCATTACGAGTGTAAGATGAATACAGTTAATAGAAGTTCAAGTTGGATTTCCAATTATGACAACAATACAATATGCAATAATACAAAAAAATGTGTGCCTCTTCACCATAATATTTAAATGTCTTTATGTAGGAGCTTGATTTGAACTAGAAGAATTTGCTGAACTTATTTCAAGTTGAACACTTAGAATATTAGGGAAAAAAAAGGCTTCAACTTCATTAGCAATTTTCCTTTGTTTTATATTAAACCCCAAAAAAAAGACAGACTGAAATTAAAGTCACTTATCATTTTAATAGAGCTAGGAAAAAAAGCACCTACAGATTTTGTTAACAAGAAAAATACAAAAATTGTTTCATGTGTTAATCAACAGTGCTAGTACAAAATAGATTGATAAATCACAGGATTCACTTTTGCTGATTGGTTTGATTGGAAGTGGTTCCTCCAGGCTAAAAAGCCATGGGCCAGATGCTAACTTTCTCATATTACTTGATTCATGGTGCCACTAAAATCTATGGAAATATTAACGAAGTAAGGCATTAGGAAGGTATTAAGTTTAGCAAGATAAGAAATTTTCAGCCATAAATGGCACAATCAAATTTACTGTGAGAAAATCATGAAAAGAGGCATAAATGAATTACAAGAGGTAACTGTTGGCATCACCTTTTTCTCTACAATGCCTAGGTTTCGCTGAAGGTTTTACATTCAGTTAAATCCTTAACCTGTCTATCTTACGAAGGACACAATATCACTGTATGCTTTGTGATAGATTTATAATCTGAAGATACATCTTGAAACCACATCAAAGTTACTGATGAGATTCCAAGGCCATTGTGCAGAGGAAGCTTTAGGAAGGGCTTGGAGAACTGGACACAGATACGACGGGTGGTGCTTGCTTTTCATCCTTTGTACATCAGTGTGAATCATAGAATCACAGAATTGTTTATGTTGGAAAAGAACTTTACGGTCATTGAGTCCAACCATTAACCATGCATTGTCAAGCCCACCACTAAATCATGTCCCCAAGCACCATATCTGAACATCCACTAAATACCTCCAGGGATGGAGTCTTGACCACTGCCATGGGCAGCCTGTTCCAATGCTCGACAACCATTGAAGTGAAGATATTTTTTCTAATACCTAATCTAAACCTCCCCTGGAACAACTTAAAGCCATTTCCTCCTGTCCTGTTGCTTGGGAGAAGACGCTGACGCCCACCTTTACTACAGCCTCCTCTAAGGTAGCTGTAGAGAGCAATAGCATCAGTCACCGGCTTTGGGGTACTGATGTTGATCAAGCTGTTACAGTTGCAAGTTCATAGGCAAGTTCCTTGCAATCAGAGGCAAATTCCCTGTCTACAAGAAAAATAAGGACACATTGCATTGCACAGTGTATGAATATGCAGCTATGGTAAAATTAGTACTTCCAGAACAACAAACCACACATATTGGGGAGTGTTCATATATGTGGGTGTATATGTGCATGGTAGCCAGGCTCCACAGGCTATTCCTTGAGGAAGGGCAAAGTCTGGGATGTATACAGCAGCAATGCAGGCTTTCTAGAATACAGGGCAATTTCAGACTAAAATGGCTAATGTTGTATTTGCCCTTGTAGCAGATTTTCATATCATTAATAGCTGCCTTGTCCAAGAATCCTGAATGATTAATGTTGGAAGAGTGTATGCTAGTGTTTAGTTTAGTTTGTATTTACATGTTATCTTACACCTGGTCACCATGTGCAGTGCAAATAAGCAGCTCTTTGGTTGCTGTACAACATTATTAGTGACAGTGATTTGTGAACGGAGTTAAAGAATAAGTTAAAGAATGGAACATACACTACGTAGAAAAGAATGTGCCAGAATATATGAATGACAGAACATTATCAAAGCTATTTCAAAAGTGTGCTTTAGAGGCTGCAGCAACTGCCTATCCTAGAATTTAATCAGAAAACTTTTAAAAGGGCCCAGGGCAAAATATGGAGGTAATATAAAAATGTCACTCAAGCCAACAGGCAAATGCTAACAAATTGCCATGTCTTTGTCAAATACTCATCACTCATTCTAGTGTTGGGTGATGACCATACAAATTGTAATTGTATAGATCGGGCAGGATGTTTAAGCCAAGCAATCATCTTTGCTATTTTATTCCATGAATGTCTACTAAACTCAGAAAATGTTGAAAGGACTGTAGAATGTAATAGAGAAAAAAAAAATCAGAAATAAATGCACTGTAAAATAGGATTAATAGTCTAAATTTGTGGCTTAGCATAAATCCTATTTACCCCTACTTAATAAGGAATTATAAAGCAAGAAGTTTTATATAATAGGACTTAATCATTTTAATTTCCTTTTTAAAGCAAATAACCAATTGACCCTAATGTATAGTACAAAAGCCAATTTGTGAAATGCTCCATAGATCCACAAAAATCTCTTGAGATTTAGGGTAGTGAATATACTTGACACAGTTGTGTGCAGGCTCCAAGTTATCCATATTACAAGCTTGTTCCACAGTTGACAGGAAAACCCGTCAATAAAATCAAAGGAAAATGTGTTTTTCTGAAAACTTAATAGTCCATCCCTTCCTGCTCCTTCCATTCTTGTTTAATCTGTTTTGTTTGAAAAGACTTGGAAATTTATACTTTCCAGTTGATTATGCACCCATTAATATGATAAAATTGAGTTGTTTAATAAATGTGCTGGGTTTGTGTCTATTTAATCATTTTATATGTTTCTGTATATCTGAAATAAATAGGTTTCCAACCAGTGGTTTTCTGTGCTGACTATAACTCATGAAATTAGCTCCAACACTAAATGATGATAACAGGTTTGGTTTTATGTGGATGGTAGACTTAATTAGCAACTTTCTTACAAATATCTTTGTGAGTTTATATTACTGAATAATAAAAATGGTCTTGTTTGCATTTGAGTAATGCTTTTGTCTTAAGATAAAGGTTAATCATGAGGCTTAGGATATGTAGAGCTGAAAATGTTTTATTTATTACTGGACAGAATTTCTTGTCCAGGCTGTAAATTTGTTTATTTTTATTCAATGTCTTTGAGCAGTGTAGATAAACAGTTTGCTGCCTCATAAAATTACCACAATTTCAATGCTGACAGCAAGATATTAGTACCCAGAAATAAGTCATTTCAATTTAGATACTTGTTATGAAGGTATCATCTTTCAGAATTTGTTTAGACATCTCTCTACTATTATTGCTGCTATTTTCATTGGTCAGAAATAATTTCTAAGACTTTAGGAACATTAGAAAAGCTAGCATTTCCCTGTGAAATGTTAAGTATATTTTCCTGGGATAGTCCTGCAGAAATTGCTGTTAGTGTTTATGACTGCACCTATACCATGCTGAACTCTGCATGGTCATGCTAATTATTTCCATGACTTCACATCTGTGCTTTGTGCTCCTTATTAATAAGCATATTTAGGAATGACCTTTATTGTCTTTTTTGCTTGCAGAAGCTTTCTTGACAGCATTAAGGCTGCACAGGGATGGTTGGGGACAGACAACTCACAGGCATGCTCTTGAAATCAGATCTGAGTTTCCTAACAACACGCCCTCCGAGGCTCTTCCGCCTGCAGAAACCCACTTGTTCTGCCTCCCTGGTCTCCTCAAGGTGCTGGTGGAAGAGGGGTAGGGATGTCCCAGTCCATTCTTGCCCCTTAATCTACTTGGCACTGTCCAAGAGTCAATTCTGTTCAGCAATTCTAACAAATATTAATGTATTTCACGGGGGGGGGAGAGGTATGTGTGTGTATGCAGTGGATGGGTTATTTAATCTAGAAATGTAACACAAAGTTCTGTCCGCTACCACTGTTGAATCAGAATTTAAAAATAGCTTTTTTTTTTTAGTCATTTGCTCTAGACCTCCCTGTTCAGAAAAATTATAATCTGATTTAGTAGGTCAAGCTCTGTGTCTGATTAGCTCTTTAAAATACCGCTATGTGTTGGGGCTTCATTTATTTCCCTTGATACATCAACCTATTGTCTTATGTCCCTCATGGAGAGGAAATATTGTCTGTTCAACTTGCACAATTCTGGATTCATATTAAAGAAGAAAATAGTTCTTTTTTTATTGTCATTCTCTTGGGTAAGAAGAAGGTCATGTTCTCAGTTAGGTTGCACTATATATTATAAGGTTTGAGCTATCCTGGGTATCTCAAATATGAATCTGAAGTTCTAAAAGAATAAAAGTAAATATTAATTATATCATTTGTTCGCTCATTCTGCCCTTTTCTACTAACACTACCTTATACTTCCCCTTCTTTCCTTTTTCTTGCCTATCTCATCTTTTGAATTTTTTTTTGCTTTTATTCTTTGGTATGTTACAGCAATTTTTGTGAAATCTAACCACTTCATAAAAATGTGTTGAAGTTGCTTCAGCTCAGATGTATATATCTCTCCCACCCTTCTGTTGTAATTTCAAATATATCTACATTTTTTCTGTGAAAGAGTGAAGGAAGGATTTTTTTTGTATATATATTGTATTTTTATATATATTATATAGTTCTTCAATATTACCAGAAGCTTTTCATCATGAAAAGAGGTGCAAACTCTGGTAGACATTCCAATCATTTCACTGAAGAAAGATGGCAAAACCTGACTTAAAACATGGATTTGTAAGTTACTCTTAATTTTAAATAAGGTTTCCTTGCTAGTATACTAAATGTGAATTGAATTAATCATTTTCTGCATCACACATTGTGGGTAATGTATTTTTGCTACATGCTTTTGATTCTTTCAGCAATATGGAACAAGCCAAAATTGGATTTGCTGTGCTAATCCTTTTAATGAATATTCGATCATCTTCAACAGTTATCATCCCACTCCTCAGATCCTTTCCTTCTCTCTGTACACCTTCATATTAATTGGAAACGTCTCCTTTTTACTTCTAAGAACATATTTTTTTATATTACATCTGTTGGGACTGCACTTCATATCTACTTCTTGTTCTTGCTCCTTTTCTTCCTCGAAAACATGTTATTCGTGGTGGTGTTCTCCACATCTGACATTACAGCTATTTTCAAAGGTCTGCTTCTTTTCTTTAAATCAACAATAAAATAGTGCATGCATGTACAATGGGAAGAAAGATAAAAATAGTGACTGTGATAAAAAAATTCTGAGAAAAACAAAGACTGAACTGGTGAGGGATATAATTTTTTATTTTAGCAGTTATTATTACAGGAACCTGAAGTACACAGGTATACCTTAGAAAACAAATTTTAAACTTTTTGACCAATATTTCAAAATGCCTTTCAAGTTATGAATTTGAATTTCCAATACATTTGCATCACCATTCTGTCTTGAATTCTTCTATGCAACTGTATCTAGTAACTCCACCCAAGTAATTAATTAACATACTGAATAGCACTGGACCAAGGATAAAGCCCTGTGGCTTTTATTACATCTTTCTATTTTGATAGTGATTGCTGATAATAATTCTTCTGAGTATGATTTTTTCAGCATTTCTGAACCAGTCTTTTGGATGAATAGATATTGTTTTATCAGATCTGTTTCCCTGGCAACTCCACATCTTATACAGGGCAAATTACCTACGAAAATTCCATTTTTTTCTCAGTTTATAATACAAGAATTGTAAAGCAACAGCGCTCTCAAACTAAATGTCTCAGTCGTGTGCCTAAAACTAAGTGGAAAGATTCTGGGCCTTTGTCAAAAGCAAAAATTACAAGCTGAAATACTTGATTTCTACCTTCAAAAAGGCTTTTCACACATAGTGCTACGTTTGCCTGTTGCCTTAATGATCTATATTTGTTAAGTCTTGTAAGCAAAATCTTACTGTATTAGGCAAAATTTTTATCTTTCATAGTTCATAGTACTAATAATTGCAGTGTTTAAAGCTTCTGTTTCCATTTCAAGCCTGATTTTGTGTTCTATTCATCAACACCTGATAAAGTATTTGCAGTTTTGAACACTTGCGTGTGATGAGTGGTGAGGAGGGATATTTTCTTTAGGACTTAGTTGAGTTTATTCATGTGGTACATCTAACTATAAGACAGAGTAGATTTAATCATGTAGCAAAAAGTCTTTCCCCTTCTATGCTAGATCTTAAGTATATGACAGTGTCTTCAAAAGATTTTTTATATGAGATTAGCTATATTTATTCATGCAAGCATTGTAGCAGGCTCTGAAAAACAATTTGATACCTTTGACAGTTGAGTTGATAAAGCAACTACCAACTGAGAATTTCCCCGCAAGTGTCCCTACACCATCTGGCCTCTTCATCCCCTGAGGGGGAATATAAGCAAGGAAGCACCCTTGTTCATTCATTTTCAGTAACCAAAGTTAAGACTAGCTCACAGCTTTCTGAGTTATGATGGATCTATGAAAAACAAGCAAGCATAAGCTGTGGTAGGCATATAGCACCAGTAATCGCTCAGAAACTACTGAGTATGTGCACCAGATGTTACTGTTGTAAAAGCTGAGTTAACTATAGCTGATGCCTGTCGAAGCCACTGAAACATTGCAGTTGGAAGAATGTCTTAGTTGTTCTACACTAGGCCTTTACAACTGCAGAATAGTATATCTGTCAGAAACCTTTCACACATTTATCTTTCTTCTGCTCATTTTCAAAATTTAATTATGTTTTCATTTGCAATGTACTCTGAAGCTGACTAAGGTTGCATAAATGGGCTTCTAATTACATTTCTTTGATGCATTTTGTTTATTATCTTCCTGACACAGGGCACCATCCTCAGCTTGAAAAATTTATCAGTAGTGCTTGTAAACATTCTTTGAAGAATTCCTTTTCTAGGCTGCTAGGGGGTGTAGGGAGGAGTGATATTTTGGTCTTGGTTTTGGTTGTAGATTTTGTTGGGTTTCTTGGGTTGGTTTTTGTTTGTTGCTTTGGTGTTTTTTTGGGGGGAGGGGCTGTTTGGTTTGTTTCTTGGTTTAGGTTTGGTTTGGTTTTGGTTTCTTGTTTTTTTTTTTTAAAATTCTGGTGTAGAGTTTGTCCAAGAATTCTAGAGAAATAATTAGACAAAATCATCCAGATGTATTTATTTAATCCAACTTAGGTTCAGGGGTAGGGACTAGTCCTTCACTTTCACAGTTCATTGCTAAAGCTACCAGACAACTTGACTCTTACCCTTGGAAATTTAACTGGTGGGAGCCAAGCTTGCCACTCTGAGAACCTGAGTCCAAATACAAAAGTATGGTGTTGGTTCTTGAGATGGTGCCTCTGGCCATCAGGTACTCACATACCATGTATAGATCCATGGATTTCTCAGATTTCACACTAATCATAGTAGTCACTGCAAGCCTGAATCTGAATTTGTAAGCAATTTATGATGAATTCTTCTGTTACTTACCAAATTTGTCTGCTTTTAACTCCAGTGCTTGAAATATTTTGTCAAAGTACTGTATGGTTATTGTGAGATAGTTTTCTAGAGCATGAATTTCAGATCCTGTATTATTTAGAATTTATTAACAGAAATTACCCATATCTTTAATTGAAATTTTTGGCTAGCATTCAAGATGACATATGTGCATATCAAGAAATGCTGTAGACGTAAGAAGTTTGTAAGTTATGCAAACTGACTCAGGTTTCAGTTCTAAGGTTTGTATGAGGATTGCATTTAGAGCCTGTCATGATAGACACCTTGTTCATGTATGTATTTTAGTCTAAGTTCAAGGGACAGATGAGTGACTCAGACCACCAGCTAAACCAAATCAGAATCCCTGACAGTCAGTAGGGACAGGTAGTCATGATAAGAGTAGGTATTCTACTTTATTCCTACATTTTTTATTTTGTTGGGTTTTTTGTTTGGGTTTTTTTTTTTTTTTTTTAGGCAGGAACAGACCAAAGAATGAAAGTGTGGAGGTAAAACTAAACATTTGGAGAAGTGCTGAATGTTATGATTTATTTTGATTCCTGAGACTGAATACCAAAGTCTTTTCCTTTATACGTACAATGAACGTGGAAGAGCAAAGAAAGACATAGCAAATACATTGTAAGGCCTGCCATAATAATTTCCATTTTCTTTGAAAACATAGCATGTGGTCAGTGAACCTGTAAAAATATTGTCTGGGAAATTTATGTAGTCTCCCACCTGACATACTGTACAGCTCCTGTAGTATACTGAGGTTGGATGTAATTTAAACCCAAAGAACTGCTCTAGTTTCCTGGATTGAAGAAGGGATATTATGCTTCTTATAAATGACAAAGACCTAGAACCCAGGTTTGAAGGATAAATATGGTACAGTGGTATTCAGGATGCTCGCATGTGTAACAAGGGGAACATACACAATTTTAATTGCTTTGGACAGTTGAAGTTGTCAATCTATAATGCTGCACACCACAGAGTCAGCCTTGGGCTCTTCAGTATTCTAATTACAGAAAGTCTGGCTCTTCACCAATGCTTTAACACTTGATTTATTTCCTGTTCAAGTTGTTCAATAGAGTTAGAGTTAATTGGTTTTCCAAATGAGTGTTAAAAATATAGAGATCCGGCTTCATTAAGTGGAGGCTGTACTTATTATGCACCACTGAGTTGTAAATCCATGTAAAGGTTAGAGGGTGAGATTTCAGAGTCTGGTGTACAAAACCACATCTTGAATTGGTTTGTTTTGCTTAAAAATTATTATTAATATCTGATAATTTACCCTAGCTGCCTTTTCTTTTTTAAAGAAGTCACAAAAAACAAAACAATAAAAAAAAAAAACACACAAAAAAAAAAAAACCAAACAAACCAAAACTCAAGCTAAAAATATTAGAAGCAGGCTAATCTATTTGATTTATGTCATGTGATGTTCACCATTTATCTAAAAGGATCACAGTATTTCTTTACAATTCCAGTGTACTTTCTTTATTCATAAAAGGGAAAAAGCATTTTACTGAGTTCTTTCCTTCTGATTAAAAGATTCCCCCCAAGCACCTTGCAAACCGGGAATGCATCACAAACAAATCACAATTTCATGTTCTCATGACCTACATTCTGTTCGAGGGTAGTAAACTGGTGCTTCTAATAGCAAAATCACAATTCAAGAGACAAAAAATATTGGCAGGTATTTAGAATGTTTTTAAATTCTAGTCGAGGCAATAAGACAGGGTAGAAGAACTTACTTCGGTTTTTCTCAGGAGCAACTATAATTTATTGGCTATTTTCTTCTGTGTGGGTGTTTTCATTTTGCTGGGGTGTTGGGATGGGAAGGATTGTACTGTTCCATTGCATAACTTGCAGAAATTTAGATTAGATGTAAGGAAGAAGTTCTTTACTGTGAAGGTGATGAGGCACTGAAATGGGTTGCCAAGGAAGTTGTGAATGTCCCGTTGCTGGCGGTGTTCAAGGCTATATTGGACAGCGCCTTGGGTGACATGGTTTAGTGTGAGATGCCCCTCCCCATGGCAGGGGGGTTGGAACTAGATGATCTTAAGGTCCTTTCCAACCTTAACTATTCTATGATTCTATGAAAAATGTTTTAGAATAACCAAATAGCAGACAATATACTTGGTCTGCAGACTAATTGTGGTAGTACATTTCATTAACGACACTGAATGCTGTAATGTTTTTTCCTCAATTGCTGCTGTGTTTAATGAGAAACAACACAAGGCAAGGCATATTACTGGCCTGACAATTTTTTCTATTGATTTATCATGCCTGTTGTAGTGCTGCCTACCCAAAAGGACTGCAAGACATTTGTCAGATGTTTGTGGGTTTTGACTTCTTAGCTTCACAAACATACAAGAAGACTGCTTCTTTAGGTACTGTCACAAAACTAGGTGTTTAGTCTTACATGGATGATTCTTTTTCCCTTTTCCCAAATGCCAGCTATGGTCTTCAATTTAATAAGGTAGACTGAAGAACACATTGTAAAGTTTCTTAAAAAACATGTGAAGAAATTTAAAAAAAATAATGCTAGTAATGTTGTAAAGGATGCCTCTTCCATTTTATGAAAGTTAGTTCTGGCAGCATTTTACATTATTACACTATTTGTTGTAAGAGTCTAAATATTTCTCTGTCAGTGTGTAAAATAGAACTGAAGAGACGTTTAGAGAAAGCAATGCTAAACAGTCATAGATTTTTCTTGGGATGTAACAAGGACAAGACTATACTTCCAAGCACTGAGTCACATGCAGGTGTCATAAATGCCTAGTTGCAATAGCTCACATAAAATTACTCAAGTGAAATGAAACATCATAGAAGGCTTTCTGCTAAAAGATGCTCATAAAAGCCCTGGACAGGAAAATGAAGCCACAGTTAAATTTTTACAAGGACTGAGTGCAAATTGGAATTAGAAATATGCAAAAAAAATGTGTTCTAAATGCATGATGATTCCCTGGCTGATAAAATCAATAGAAAGATTCCCGCATGAGGTCTGCATCTAGAAACTTCTGCTCACATTATTTTATGTACGCTTTTGGCAATGAGTATCCAGAGAAGTGAGATAGTATGTGATTCATTCAGCTGCAACAGCATCTTTGTACACATTTAAGGTAAATTGAAAAAGAAGTGAAGTTGAATTGAGCCAAAGGATATGCTAGGTAGTATAGAACCCAACCCTATCCCATGAAGTTCAGAAATAAGTATCATACATTGCATGATGCCCATTTGACATAGATACGGTAGGAAGAATTATATAGGATGTAGGGTATTTTGGGAAAATTCATGCTATTTCTCTATTAACTAATATAAGTATAGACAAGATTAATATTAAAAATATAGTTTAGAAAAACAGTGGGATAACCATTTTGTTATATAAATTAGATGACTTTGCCTAATTAGCAGACTTTCTAAAGTTCAGAGCAGGTGTGAATCCTGGATTCTTGGCACGGTCTCCTGGACCAGAGAACACAGCTTTCAAAGCAATGAGAAAATCTGTTCTACCACTGTACAAGTACTGTACAGTATCTGAATCATCTCCCAGCTGTATTGCAAGTGCATCTGAAGCAGTTGCCACAGCTCTTCCTTTGTCAGAAGATCTGACTTGGCAGAGAATGTATGGTCAGGGAACTTAATAGGCATCTGGGTGAGTAGTAGCTTACAATTTCCTCTGAAGGTTCAGATGTGTTCCCTGCCTATGAAAATTAACTCAGTGCTTCTTTTTTCTTTTAAGTGCTCATATCTTAAAAATATGGCAGAAACTAATCCTGAAACTCATGCAACAGAAAATTTCGTGATATCAAACCACTAAATCCATCAGAAAAATGACTTGTGGAATCTTAAAAATGAGGTATCTGGAGACATGTTACCTGACAGACCTCCTCCCCTAATCCGTTCTATAGCAGGTTCTGTTTCACACAACATACCCCAAAGAGATGAGTCATAGCCACCTGAGGGGCTGGAGGTGGGTGACAGACATAGAAGACTACCCTGATTGTGACTCAAACTAAGTCATGCTGATGCCTTGGGCTTACATGCTAGAAGTAGGAATGGACTGACTGCTGAAGTCTAATTGTTGCCAAAACTTTGTATTTTTAAGTCTCAGATGCTTATAAGAAACAAAGGAATTCTAGAATAGATGTTTGTATTTGAAAAAACATTGTAGTATCTGTCATTGTGCAGATGTCAAAATTTTCAAGTAGATAAAAAGCAGTGATGGAATCAAAAGATTTGAAGAAGCAGCATCAGACACAGTTTATCAGAATAGTAATGACAAATTCTGAACTGTAATGCAAAAATGTTTGCCATGGATATACTTAACAATTGCCTCCTTTCTTTCTACAATCCAAGTAAAGAAAAAATTACCCTACAGTGAAAATTAACATTACCATTTCCTCTTCCATTCCTATAATCTGTTTAATGATTGTGACCTGGGTTCGGCAGTAGCAGTCGTTTTTCTCCTTCTTGGTAGCTGGTGTGGAGCTGTATTTTTTTGACTTTCGGCTTGGGAACAGTGTTGATAACACCAATGTTTTGGTTGCTGCTTAGTACATTTTGGTCAGGCCAAGGACTTTCTGAGTCTCATGATCTGCCAGGGAGGAGGGTAAGCCGGGAGGGAGCAGAGACGGGGCATCTGATCCAGATTGACCAAAGAGGTATTCCAT
>JANRGW010054043.1:24798-41180 GCA_024733675.1 Psilopsiagon aymara | reverse complement strand
GTGGAAGGTGTCCCTGCCCATGGCAGGGGGTTGGAACTGGATGAGCTTTAAGGTCCCTTCCAACCCAAACCATTCTGGGATGCTGTGAAGTCCATTATTAGGAGTGATTTTTTTAAAATTATTTACTTATGCTCTTAGAAAAAAATATTTCAAAGACTCAAAGAGATTTTAAATATTTGCCTTTCAAACCTTATGTCTGCCTACTCTCCATCTGGGTTTCATCCTGAATGTATGTATACTGTAACAATGACAATTCCTGCCTATTTCCTTCTTACCGAAAGCCAAGAACTTGACTAGTTTAATTCAGAGGCAGATGCTCTTGGATATCTAGATTGATCCATGGTGTTGCTGCAGCTGTGTGAGGCCACAGCAAAGACTGGGTCTCCCCAGTCTGGAAGGAGATAGCTGGAAGGTTTACAGTTAAATTTAGGAAATCAAGAAGGTGGCAGATAAATGAAGTGGAGGATTTCTGTTCTCACAAGTCCCACAACAGAAGAAATAGGTGGCACTGGATGTAGCCTGTGGAGAGAGTTTTAAGACAGGAAAAGGAAAGCACTTCAGCAGCCTGTTGCCACTGGGGGTGGTAGGGGCAAGCACAAAACGATCTGAAAAAGGCACATGTATAAAGGGAAAAAAGCAAGGAGTAATGTAATTGCTAACATCTCTGGTTCTGGAGCGGGAACCAGGGATGTGCGAGGCCACGGAACCCCATGGAACCCATCACCAGGGCAACAGGAGATGACAACTTCCCCAGGGAACACAATCTACTGGTGGAGGAGGCAACAGCAGCTTCTCTGGTGGTTCCTGTCCTGGTGTCTTGATGCTGGTGACGCCTGTGGACACAGGAGCGTGGAATGAGGTGGGTGCCGATCCTGTTCTTCAGGTCTTCAGGAGTTACCAAGAACACCTCAAGTGACTTCACCGGAGTCGCTGCTTTGGACTTGGTGTGCGAGTTTTGCTGGCTGAGCCGGCCGCCGAGCGCTCTGGCTGCCTTAAATCCCGGGATCTTCCGTCTTTTTCTTGTAAAAAGAAGAACAAGGGCCTGTAAGGATGGGACAAGGGGGAATGGCTTTAAACTGACAGAGAGGGGCTTTAAGGTCCCTTCCAACACAACCCATTCCGATTCTATGAACATGTAACCAATGGAGCAGGCATTCCCATTCCTGGTTCCCATTCATGAGCAGGATCCCCCCCAGCTGTGTCAGGCTGGTTGCCTGCTGATTAACCTGAGCAGTGATTGGATTATATGGTGCAGCTTGAGGCCATTTCCTCTTATCAAATCGCTTGTTACTTGGGAGAAGAAACCAACCACCCCCTTGCTCCATCCTCTTTCAGGCAGTTGTAGAGAGTGATAAGGTCCCCCCCCCGAGCCTTCTTTTCTCCAGACTAAACCCCCCAGGTCCCTCAGCCATTCCTCATCACCCTTGGCGCTCCAAATCTTTCACCAGCAACATTGGTCTTCTGATAACTGGCAGGTCAGCCCTATGCAGTGACAGAGCTGAACTGAGTGGTTTCCTTCTGAGTGGCTGTGAAAGCAAATAAACTTGCAGGACAGTAGATAGCACTAGAAATGCGGCTCCTTGCATTTGGTTTAGTTTTGTAAGACGTAGATACGTGGCTGGCAAAGCTGATGGAAAACTTTCCAAATGCAATTCTGTTGTGGTCAGTGTGATTGCAACAGATTAATTTGTCCCTGGGTATCTTTTCTTAGCTTATTGAAATATAATTCTGAAATATTTTCTTTCAGCTTTTAGTAATATTTTCCTTATTTTTGGAAGATCTGCAACTTAAGCAACGTATGACTGGTTGCATATAAACCTGCTGTAGCTAGAGAGCAATGTTTTAGTTCGTTCTTAAATGAATATTACAAATCAAGCATGAAAATCCATCTTAAACTCATAGATGGAGTAATGTTTAGATGTATATTTGGCTTTCTGTGGCTTTGCTTAAAGCCAGTTTCAGGTTAAATCACTTTTCATTTGCCTGAATATCTGACTCTTTTCAGTCTGCTTCCTGTGCAGAGCTGACCCACAGATCCCGTGGAATTTGGTCACTGCTAATCTTTGTGATTTTCTGAAATGTTTTCTCAGCAAGTTTATTAGCTGTGCAATGATCTGATCCATGTGGATCTTTTGTGTCCATTTTTAATATTGAATATAGAGCAATTACTGTCTCTGCTCAGTTACACAGGGGACCTAAGTGTCACAGTAAAAAAGTGGGGATTAAAGTATAAAGTTCTGTCTCGAGCCCGTCGTGATTTTTGTGGTGCAGTTTGTAATCCTACAGACTACATTTACATTGTTAGTGCTATTTACTGGCATAGCCAGGAAAACAAAGAAGGAACAAATACTTTCTGGTGAAGGAAAGGAAGAATGTTTTTTGGGGGTAAAATGGCGGGAAATTGCCGCAGCTTCTTGAGGCAACTTCATCTATTCTGTGTTTTCACATGTATTACAAAAATCCCTATATGACTGTATCCTGAAAAGCAGGGCCCAAACCCCTCTGCTTTTGGGAGAGGGAAAAGGAGGGCAGACCTCAGGGCACAAGCAGCGTGCACCTGCTGCTCAACCTCAAATGTGCCAAGTGCTATAGGACTGCTTATGTGAAACTGGAGGGTCAGGTCACAGCTCTCCCCCAGGGTTTGTAAGTATGACTTCCATTGGTCTTAAAATCTGTGGGGCAAGGGTGCTCTCTGACCTGGTGGTTTACAGTTGGTATTAATTGGCATCAAGCCTTTCTGTAAGGCAATGATGGAGGGGTTATAAGAAGGGAGTAGTTTCCCAGTGTACCAGAAAGTGATTGTGCAGAATAGGAGAAAGAATAGGAGACCTGTCGCAAGTGTTATGCAGTCAGTTGGTGGTGCTTTGTATCAAAGCATGACAGAAAATCATAATTCTGAAGGATTCAAGGCAGTGCATAAGGGATAGCGGGTAGGAGGCAGCTTTCCATGGAGTAAACTGTATTGCCGTCATCAGAGATGTGTTTGAAGCCGCTGGTGTTTTGAGATAAGACACTGAATTAGAGGTCAAAAGACTGATCCAGGCTGTGAATTTCCTGGCACCAGAAAATAGCACTAACCGGAAGTATGTCCAGGCTAAAAGGAAGGCAAAGAATGATTATATGGTTAGAAGGAAATAATGTATTTTGCATGATCTCTGATTCAAGAATAAGAAATCGCATTATTAAAAGTGATAAGGAGGCCTAGTGACATCTTTACCAATGATCAATGTATTTCCAGGAAATGCAGACTCAGTGGCGTAGTCAGTTCTCCTGTTCTAGATTTATATGTTCCTGAGCATACCGTATGTGACCTGTCATCACAGTATCAATAGCATACGGATAACAGATTACAGATAAGGCTGCCCATAGGGGAAATGGACTTAAAAAAAATCTTTCTTCCAAGATGTAGCTGAGATCTCTTTTTGATCTATTCAGCTCTTCTAACAACTGTTCTCCCTGTTTTCCACTGGATGTACAGTTTGCCAACGTCTTTGACTCTTAAGTTTGCTGGGTAATAGAACTGCTTTTTTTTATACATAAAGTTACTTTTCCAAAATGATGCACTTGAAGTTACGGGGGAAGGAGAAATAATTTTGTCTATGTGGTAGTTTCTTCATTATCTTTTAATAAAAATGATAATGATTTTCTCTTCTTCCCTGGAATCTGTCAAAGTGAAGGTAAACCCTCTTCTTCTAGTACCATTTTATTTATGTTATTACATTTCTTGGTTAGTTAATGTTGACCATCAGTCTTAAAATGCAAAGAGTCAGACAGTGAAGCTTATTAAATGGAAAACCCAGTGTTGATTTCAATCTTATTGACTTGGTTAGGCCATGATCTTTACTGGCAAGATACCCAAGAGTAGTGGCATCTTTGCTTCATGACACAACTGAAAATGTAAGCACTAAGCAATGCTTGGTGTTTGTCAGTGCATACTTTTGAGGGAGCACAAGAAGAATCTAATTCTCTATCTACAAATAAATTGAATAGGTATAAAGTGCATTACTCAAGCTGAGTAATACCCTCATTCCTTTTTCTGACTAGTAAAATGTGTTTGCTGCAAACAGCTTACTCTGGCTTTTCATCGCCTCTGTTCTAAGGAACTTTGCTGGCTGCTTTTCTTCACTTCTGTTTCTCATGCATTCAGCAAACTGCATTTTAGTGCATGCTGTGTGTAACTCTCTCCTTTCTTCTAACAAATGATATTCTCTTATCATCAGGTGCCTTCCTGCCCTCTCTTATTCTCACTATCTCTTGCACTGTCTTCAGTTTGCATCTTGATTTCTCATTCTTTCCATTTCCTAGCTCGCTGCAGCTGGTGTGATACATATTCTCACTAGTCCCCTTCACCTCTCCTGTGTTCTCTGACCTTGGTTTTGCCTGTTTGGGAGTGCTGGCTCCCAAAGCATAGTGCCTGCAGTTGCAGGTTCCGTAGTGATCTCCCAAGCTGCGTGGGTGACCCAGAAGTCCTGTCTGTGGACAGGAAAAGAACGATCCGTTATGGTCAGCCTCAGATGATCATTTTTAATTTGGAAGAGGAGGATGGGTAGTGTTCAGATTGTCTCAGTATGTATCTGCCTGTCTATAGAACTGTGCAGGTTGAGCCCAGGGCAGGAAAGAGCAGGAAAGTGGGCCTGGACATGGAGTAAAGAGTGAGATCACCCCTTTCGGTAATGGTGTAGCCACAGTTCAGCTTTGTCTGATCATGAAACCACATCCTGAAGACCGACAAGTTTTAAGGTATAGAAGAAGGGTAAAATATGACTTTGTCATCGTGTATTTTGAATAGCTGAAGGAATTTTAAGAAGGAACATGGTAACCTGGAAGCAAAGTATTTTGTTTATATCTGGCTGATGTTCTGTTGTCCCCACAAAAATGTGCATCTGGACATCTCACAATCTTTTATCATGTGCTTATGCTTGTGAAATACAAAAAGGCAGAGGAACAATCATATGATTTAATTGAGGTCCTCTTCTGCACAGTGATTACTGACCTCCAGCACATCTCAGGTGTGTGGGAACATGCTCATGGACCCAAGTGGGCATGGGAAAGAAAAAACGTGTTCTTTCAGGCAGATTACTTTGGTGTAATACTAGCCACATAGCACCATCTACCTGTTTTAAAAGGATGGTCTTACAGGTCAGTGGAGTATTTCCCAGAAGCCAAAATGCTGGTCTTTGATTCTCTTATCACAGGACGAAACGCAATGTCTTTGCTCAGATCCCTCTGGTGCTCACTGGGAAACCAGCATCCAATTCACTGTCTGGTTTGGAAATTACAACCCTCATTTGCTATTACATTTGGTAAAGTAACTGACTCATGTATGATTGATTTTGCTTTTTCACCTGCTACATGTGTGCTACTTCATTCTGGTTTCATTGCAAACAAGAATCAGGAATAGTCTTGGCAGCGTTTTATTAATGTCTAGAGTTTGTGTCCCAGTGGAAGGATTTATCATTCTACTTCTTGCTCTGTGAAGAAAGGCAATAATTTTTCTTATTTTTTTTCTAAAGTAAAAATTGATGGGATCAGAGCTGCTTTTCGCATCACTAAAAATGAGTCTCCAGTTTCTCGATTTCCTGTTGACGTTCATAATATTATTTCTGCAAATAAGGCAGCAAACTCAGCATACAAAAGTGCTGCATTGAATTCTGACTTAAATCCCACCACTCGTCCCCAATTCCTCACCACTTGAATGACTCAAACACTGCATTGCTGCAACAGCTCCTCCCCAATCAAAGATGTTTGTTGTTCTTCTGGCAACAAGTGTTACATTACTTACTTTGAAAATAGGTCCTATTTCAGGCTATTGTTTTTCATAAACAAAGAAACAAAAAATATGCTGCAGTTTCGGGGGAAAGGCCAAAGCCTGTGTCTGGTCAGCTATTCCAGTCAAATGGTCTTGAAACAAGAACTTATTTTCTCAGTTGTAGCAGTTTCTAATGTGATCTCTATGAGCTACAGGAATCTTCAGGAGACAGTGACTGATGGTGTCTCACTCAGGTTCTTACTGTATTTTCACTGGACTTAAGTGCTGCTGTGGGTGCAGCAAACCAGGCTCTTCTAAAATGTGTCTGCAAGGGTACGAGGTTGTCTGAAACTGCTCAGGTGGCTTTCAGCTTTCTTCAGCCAAGGTGACACTGAACTTTAACTGAGTCCAGACTATCTAAAGTCTTTTTCCCAGCTGATAAGAGTGAAGCTGTATTTTTATTTAGGAGTCTGAGACCTAATCAGAAGTTGAATTTATGCAAACACCTTTCTTTCGTTCATTTTTGTGTCATGAAATTCTGTGCTTTCTGAAAGAGTGGCTGTGTTGTGCCTGTCTGTGATGTGGAGATCGTTAGCTATGTAGCACGTCTCATTAGTTAGAGAATACTAGTGCTAGAAAATATGGCAGAGTAACACCTCACTGATGTGGGACAGAAGTCCTGAAATCTGGTTATGTTTGGCCCAAGGAACTCTGACATGTAGGAATGTGCCTCTGTCATGTCTCAACTCTCCACTGTGGCCAGAAACTTTATGTTCCAGCCAGATCTTCATTCTCAGTGACCAAGAAACCAAGAAGCTAAGCCATGCTTCACTCCACTATTCTCTCCTGCATAGGCTACTTGCCTGGAGAGGGACAGATTAGTCAGATCAGGTTAGCAATGCCTGCACAGCAATCCTGGCTAATGGTAGCCCACCAGCCTGCCTGCTGCAGTGGAAGCATTGCCAAGAACTGTCGTAAGTTTGCAGACACCCTTGCAGGTGTACTGGCATATGGTGTCCTCAGTAGCTTTCGAATTCCATTCGAAGTTGTAGTGTCTATCATGTATCTGTCCCACCATAGGAGTTTCTGTGGCAGAGTGCACAAGCCATGCCTTAAAGTGTCCTCTGGGCTCATCAAGGTCAATTAATCAGTTTGTGATGGAAGAGGGAATCTTTTCTATCTTAGTATGTCAACTGGGGCATGTCTATGTTTGAAATTCCGCAGGAATACAACCTGTACAATGCATAGGCTAAGAGGGGGAATGGCAGGGCTGAGCTCCATCTGCACTTGATGCAGCAGTGACATTGTGCCCTGAGCAGGGTGGGCTGCCCTGTGGTGGTGGCTGTGATGCCAAAGTGGTGCAGTGATGCAGAGTGGTGGCCTTGAAATCTCCAAACGTCTTCAAGCCATGCAAACAAATTTTACAGTAGAGATTGTGTGTGCAGTGTTCAGCTTGCCTTTCTTCCTCTTTCCTCTCCTGCTGGATGATGGTGAGGGAACAAGGATCCTTCTTTATCTCCATAACTTCACTGGAAGAAGAAAATGGAGCAATTGACGAAACATCTTTCTGTTGGGACACCTTCCTGTGGGAAAGATTAGGTAATTCAACAGCTCTCCTGTCGTCTGGTTCTGCTGATCCCGTTTGAGTGCCCAGCAAGGGAGAGGAAGGAGGGACTGCAGAAGAAGCAGAGTCAATAAAATGGAATTTGGGAGGAGAATTTAGAAACATAAGAAGTTTTCCTAGAAATCTGCAGCTTCACAAGTCTTCCTCCTGCCCTGTCTTTCAGTGTGCCAGGCAGTCCCTACCATGTACCCTGTCTGTAGACAGCTGAAGGTGTTCCAAAGAGGAGACACAGCCTGGCTTGAGTCACATTATGGAAAGACATTTTTAGGGGTGAGGTATCTGCTTGTCCCCCAGATTTATGGCTGCAGTGGAAGCTCCTGTCATCCCTCACTCTGCACCTGTGTCACCGGTGCTTCTATGTTGTTGTTATTTCTAAGTGATGACTGATTTAATCTGCCCCCTAACGCAGCGTGCATGCTGGGGCTCCTCCGCGTGCGTGCTCCAGCTCTAAGATGCCACTGGCCATGGAGGGCCCACTGCCTACAGGCCTAGACATGTTTGATTAAGAAGGATCTGCCAAAAAGGATAGTTCTGTGTTGTTGAGTGTTTATGTTCTTTTTTTGAAAGAGTTCCTGCCAAATAATAAGGTAGCGGTAGGTAGCATATGCAATGTGTTTATTATTGATGTGAAGGGGGCCAAACAGATGGAGAGTTGAGTCCTGAATTCTGGCTACTGCACTAGTTGTGGTGGGGGAGGTTGATTCTTAGCTACAGCTGAAGGTAGGAGCCTTGTTTTGGCCTTCCCCTCAGGGCAAACTCCAGTAGAGAGTGTAAATTTTACTGAAACTGGGATTTCTGAGGCTGCGATTAGAGTTCAGTAATTGAGAGTTAACTAAATTTAGTAAAAGTGGAATGTTGCACTAGCAAGACTTTTGTGTATTTGGTTATAATTTAAGCTGCCTGCAAATTTGGATTAATGCAGTGCTCAGCACCCTGTGAAGGTTATACTGCTGTCCTATAACTTGCCAGCTAAAGCACTTAAAGTGAAACGCAACCTCTGGTGAACCCTGTACTCACTTTTCCTGCAGTATAATTACTCCGACACGACTAACTAGCACCTGAGCAAGATGCCTCAGCTCTTTGTTACTTTCAAAGCCCCAGAGCTCTCTCCTGTGCACATTGGCACTGAAGGCCACAGCTCATGCAGCTCAACGGCCAAATTGAGCTTGTGTGGGAGAGGTCAGTGCCCTCTCCAATTGCCTTGTGCCTCAGATCAGCTTTGAGGATACAGCCAGAGAAAGCCACCATGGTCTCTGAAAGACAATTTAGTAGCAATCCCGATAGCAGCGTTCATCACTCATTTTTTCTGGTTAATGAAGGAGATCCAGCTCCATAGGTATTTTGATAAATCTGCCACTATCTACACAGTGCATCTAGATTTATAATTACCTTTTATGTGTATTTCTGCTTCAATTTGTCTTCCATTTTATGCTATTTGTCACCCTCACTATCCCGGTAAGGGTTCTGGCACTCAAGGACTACCCATGTGCAGAGCAGGCTGAAAGTAAGCATGCTGCTGAATTCCTTCACTAGCTTTACCTCTGTCTGTCGCACAGCAAAGAACAAGTAAAAGGAGAGAATTTGGGAACAGCAAAGAATTCAATGAACGGTTAAGACCCTGTCGTGGTTTAAGCCCAGCCATAACTAGGAGCCATGCAGCTGCTCTCTCACTCTCCCCCTTCCTCCCCTCGGCTCCCAGAGGGATGGGGAGGAGAATCGAAGGAACATAACTCCCACAGGTTGAGATAAGAACAGTCCAGTAACTAAGATATAACACAAACCACTGCTGCTGTCACCAATAATAAAATTGATAGGGGAAATAACAGGGAAATGCAACCGCTCACCACACACCAACTGATACCCAGCCCAACCTGAGCAGTGATCTAACCCTTCTGGGTAACTGCCGCAGTTTATATACTGGGCATGACGTGCTGTGGTATGGAATACCTCTTTGGCCAGTTTGGGTCAGGTGTCCTGTCTCTGCTTCCTCCCAGCTTCCCATCTTCTCTGGCAAAGCGTAAGACTCAGAAAGTCCTTGGTCAGACTTGGCATTACTGAGCAACTAAAACCATCGGTGTTATCAACTCTGTTCTTGTATCTATTAACAAAATATGACAGAAATGCATTGTGCAAGGCACAGCTGTTTTCCTTGCAGCCTCTGCCAAATATCTAGCACATAAATACAGGAAGGCAAAGCTGAGATTTAGGAGATCATAATCCATTGCTCTGAATTTTGTGTAGCAGTTACAATCCTAATTTAGCTTGAAGTGTTCACTATAGTGTGCTGTAAAACCCTGGAGAATGGTTCTGCTCTTGCTGTTTGGGAGATCAAATAATAAATAAACTAACTGTATCCACCTAAGGTTGCTCAATAATCTGCAGGAAGTGCTTTGTGTATCAAAATGTGTAGCACATTAGATCCAGAGTTCGGCTTTTCAATGTCCTTAAAAATAGGAGCCAAAGTCTCTGATTATTTGGGCAGTGTTTGGACTAAGCCTCACTAGAAGACAGAGTCATGCTAGCAAGAATTTCTAATTTATGAGTGTACTTATTTACTATCACACATACAGATGTTTACTTGAACCAGGCCTGCCAGAGGAGAGAATACTGAGCTGTATAGCAGGAATGTTATAACATTATAACCTGCTGGTTTCCCTCTGGCTGGAATGGAAGATGAGGGCTCCTCTGTGCATACTGGTGTCATTCTGAAGTCTGCCTTCCCACTGGTAACGCCAGTTTTCCTCCTGGATGAACAGACTCTGAACCAAGCAGCATTCTATCAGCAGTGCATGGCTGCTGGAAAATGGGTCTTCGTGCTGGCTGGCAGTACAGACTCTTTTTCTCCAGCAAGAAAGGGCATTTCAGAGGAAATTACTATACATAGCATAGGACAAAATATTTTTCCCATTGTGCTGGAATGTATCTAGTGCAGGGAAACTACACTTAGGATAAGAAAAAAGGGGAAATAACAACATGGGGCTGTCTGCAGTGCAGTAAGGGAAACAAAAAGCACCAGGAGAGGCATCCTGAAGTATGCTTCCTGCATGTATTGAATGCTTTAAAACATGATGCTTTTCCTTCCAAAAACAGTGAACACACTGGCATTACAATCCTTTATTTTTTTGAGTTAAGTGATACATTCCAGTCTTCATAGGACACTTTGCTTCAGCTGAGATGGCATTTGTCTGCGGTTACTGTGACAAACAGAGAAGAACTGGCATGAGGCGTGCTTGGATGAATATACAGCAAAGTTTTGTGAGAAAGATATGCATGAAAATGAATCGCATGCTGCATTGCTGTTTCTATCATGTTCAGTAGTCCATGGTACTGAAAATAAGCAATATTTATAAACATTTCAAGGGTTGTTATAAAAACACTGCATTTTACTTTGTAACTTTATAGGATGTTTTTCAGCTTGTGTTCCTTTACCCAAAAAAAGCTTTCTTTATTAATTATTTATTTTCTTCAGCATGGAAAATAGTTTCAGGCTCACCAAACATGAGAACACAACACAATATTTGATTAATATTCTTTATTATTGTATCTTGTTTCTCCAAGAAGAAAAATGTACTGTTATTCCCAGAACTTGGTTAGAATAGCAAACCAGTCTCTGCAGGGTAACCCTGAATCAAGCATCTTCTTTCATATGCCCAGTCATCGGTCAAAAGGAGAGGACAAAAACAGGACACACAGTGGGGCATATGGCATTAATGAGGTTTCTAAGGACAACTCATTATTCTATTATTCTCAGTAATAATATTTTTGTTTCTTTATGTCCAGAGGCCTCAAGCTAGATGGTGGGCTGAGGGCACAGTAGGCACATTCCTTACATGAAATAAAAGACAATCCCTGCCTGAAGAATTTTGGACTGTGTAAATGAGAAAACATGCAGTGAAGAAGAGTTAAGGATTCAGAACAGAAGAGACAGAGGTCTGAAACAGGCTGTTCATAAGTGCTTATACACAAAGTTCTTAGATTTTTCTGCATGTCTTTTGTGAAAATTCTCTCTGAATCTTTTAATGATGTCGTGATCTGGTTTTCAACAGGGACTGTCAATTGCTATTTGATTTCAGGCATTTTGCTGCTCTTTCTGTGCACAGTTAGGGATGAATTGCAGCAGCACAGACTATTGGTTTCCATAGGCAGTGTAAGTCAGGGAGATGTTACGACTTAAACCCTTCATAGGTAGCATGATCAGATGACATGCAGTAAAACCAGAGTGGGTCAGCATTTCACAGTTAGTTGGGTATGTGGTAATTTAGTGTATGAGTCATCTCAGCAGCAGAGAACACTGCAGAAATGTTATATGGCTTTACAGTGAGAAAAGCTAAGGGAAAATTACAGACCCATCATTCCTCCAGCATTTTAGAGTGTCATTAGTCACATTGAGAGTTGTATTAATAACGCAGCAGCAACTGTTTATAGCATGAGGTAATACTCTTTCACCATGATTCAATATCACAGGCAATGTCTCCTTTTAATTATTGACTTCAGCAATATATTAATCTACTAATTGCTGTTAAATAGGATTTGGGGTATGATACCAGATGTAATCTGACACATTGTGGATGGCTTCAGTACCCATCTGTGTGTGGCACAAGCAGACATCTCACTACCGCTGTCCAAATTACTTACACATGACCTTATTGCTGAGCCTCAGACCTGATGGTATTTATGAAAGTTGTTACCTCGAAGGAGGAAATGTAGGACAAAGCAATTGAAACACCAGCTATTTCAGTGTCCACCTCTTCCACGTGGAAAAAACCAGTGGACTCAGCAAAGATGGTTCAATTCCACAGTATTTACTTGAGTTCAACTGGAAGTGTAGGCAAGCAACCTGTTACTGCTGTGATCCATAGGCAGTAACTATTACTGCCTAGTTTTTCATAGCTGTGTGTGTATCCAAGGCAGCTGCCTCATGAGATGGTATCTTTTAATCTTGGCTGCTAACTGCTGCTCAGTCGTGCCCTACCTGCACTTACCAGTTTGGCAGTCACATGCCCGCATTCTGGAGGTTTCTCATCCAGACATTTGAGATATTGCCAATGTGCCACCTTAAATCAATGCTGCTGCTCAGAAATAGATGCAGTAATAGAAGGTGATAGCTGAAGACTTGTTTTCACTTGTAAAACCTAGATATGATCCTACTGTGCAAACCACACATTATTATTAACTTCTGTCAGTGTCTGCCTCATGCCAGGCATTTTGTAGACAAACAAGAAATGATAAAATTTCATGCATGGTTAGGCAGAGAAACAGACAGCTGCAGAGATGGGGCAATAACAACAGATTATTCCAGGGTAAAGTTAGGACAAGGCTTTTAAAGCAGAAAGCTTGGGGTCAGTTTCCTAAAACTAATTGTAAAAAGGTGCAGAGGTAGTGGCTGAAGAGGCAGATGTAGGAACCTGGAAAGATGGGGATTTTTGCACACTGCTTGGGATTGCTTCAAGTGCTATGTAGACAAGAAGAATGGGAACGGTAATATAAATACAACCAGAAAGCAGCTGTCAGCTTTTTTGCATTTGATTCTGTAAGCCTGAGAGGTAAATATGGGCAAATTTTGGTGTTGCCAGCTACACTAACCGGATACCCCATCCAGGCTTTTAGACACCTCTGCAAGTATCCAGCCATTTGGCATCATATCTTATTGGATATTTGATCAGATCTGAACTTAGCCTAAGCTAAACTATAATTGTAAATACAGATAAATATGCTTTGGAAGCTCTTGTCAACAGCCACTCTCTAATGGAAACAGAATATCTTACGTGAAACAGTGCTCTTACGTGATTCACTAACTTATCCCCACCCTTAGAAAAAATATATTTTGGATGTCTCTCTTCTAACCTGACTTTAATTTTCATGAAAACATGTCTGATACTTTTGGAGACAATATTGGCATGTTCTGCACAGAAATTTTACTAGCTCCCCCTTTCTTTTATTCCTTTGGCATTAACTTGAAAGAATTGTTAGAAGATGATGCCTGCTGGAAACATTTATCCATTTCATTTTAAGAATGTGAGTAATTGTGCAGTGTCTGTCGTGCATATTAAATGTTTCACTATGAAAACAAATTTTACTCATTATTGCTTCTTATGACATTCCAGTATGTTCTCTTAGAATACACTTTGTGCTGTTTGCCCAGTTCTGGAATTAGGATGC
Source organism: Psilopsiagon aymara (assembly GCA_024733675.1). NCBI lineage: Eukaryota > Metazoa > Chordata > Aves > Psittaciformes > Psittacidae > Psilopsiagon > Psilopsiagon aymara. The sequence continues at coordinate 27,648 of JANRGW010054043.1, read as the reverse complement.
AGGACTGATTCAATAGTTTGTACAAATCTCAATGGTTTTAAAATTAGGCTTTGCAAGAATGCATTCCTCTGGCTCTCCAGCCTGGAACCATCAGCAAAATAACTGTGTGGTGGCAGGAAAGGACACAACCTTTTGGAAGTCTTGAATCGTGTGATGTGGTGATGGAAGAGCATTGTTAAGTCTGTTCCTTGGCAGGCAGGTTGTCAGTTAAGAAGCAGCTTAATACAAAGGCATGTCATATTGTCATTAGGCTGGTGGAGCTACCAATTTTTATAGAACTTCTTTTTCCATTGAAATCTTGGAATTTTTTTAGTCTCTGTGCAGTCTTGTTCTGAGCATAAGCCAGATACACCTAATGCAGCAGAAAGGCTATACAAACTTATACGTCAAATACTATATAATGTTACAGTTCAGAGGTCCCAAATGCAGAGTGACTGACAGAAAGCATCCTCATAGATGCTGTGTCATGCAGGAATCATAGAAACAGCAGTGAGGGGGCGTTCTATGGAGGTCCTGTAACCCAAAGATGTAGTCCAGCCTCCTGCTTAGATCAGGACTATAGCCAATAGTAAATCTTACTTCCATGTATCTGTCTAAATTTCTGTGGATGGAGAATCTGCTGCAGGTAAATAACAAGGTAGCAATAGGAGAAACTGCTGGACATGAGGAAAAGCACATAGCCAACCCAACCTGGAGATGAACTGCTGAATCAATGGTGGGTAAAACTTACAGACAAAAAATGTGAAAAGAGTCACTGGGAGCTCACTTGGCTGAATAATACTGACAGGTGGCTAAAGCAGAGTGGAATTGCTGACCAAGGTCATAATTAAAAACAAGAGTGTGAAATAAGCAACACTAGAATCAAAGGTGAAAGTTTAAAACAAAGTGAGTTGTTTATGTGGGACTGAAAGAAACTTAGACAAAGCAGCAGGTTAGGGCTTTGCATGATCACCTCAGTCGGAGCTGAACAATCAACTGCTTGTTCTCTCCATGCATTGTGCATCTGCCCTGCTTGAGCAGTCAAAGGTGATTGCCTCAGAGCTGATTCGAGATAGACCTATGATGTTGTTCAGAGAAGAGGAGCAGGAGAAGATGAGCCACAGCTAGAGGAAAGGCTTTCAATACTGTTGCCAGGAGGGGAAATTGTGGCATGCAGTGGGATTTTTCCTGGTTACAATGAATGCAATTTCTGTCCTAAAGGATGTGGAATGTTTTGAGGTGGCTGTAGTTTTGGGGATGGAGGAAGCTGCCTTCCTTCCATACTTCTCACCCCAATCCCTTACACTTTGTGAGAAGAATGGACTGAAATGAGCAATAGGACAAAGAAATCAATGAGGAGCTTTTAATGAAGTTTCAGTTCCTTAGAATCCTGTGAAAGGAATGAAAAATTCACTGAGCCACAAGCTACTATGGTATGCATCACCCAGGTTCCGTGTGTGCAACATGCAGTGCTTTGGAAGTCCTGGGATGCTTTGAGCCAGGGCTTTGGGATGAACAGACAGATTCTTACTGAAACAACTGCTGGAAAGGCTGGTAGGGTATTAGCAGGAAAGGTACAAGAACTGTCCAGGTGCAGCCAAGAAGACTAATCATTAAGTCTGGATAACTGACTCATGGAATAGTTAAGACCGCTAGCAAGATATGCCAGCTGGAATTTCATGAGGCTGGCTTTGCTGATGACCAAGAATGTGTCTCACAGTGAAGAGGTACCTGATTTCGGGGCCCTATCCCCAGTTTAGGTTGCTTGATGTAAGAAAATAACTGAAGAAACCAGTCTACTGTGCACCTTTTCTGAAAGAGCTGAGGTCCAGAAAAGAATTTCAAGCTCAACACTGTCACAGTTTACCATATATTGTGATTGCACTAGAATAACCTGTAAAAATAGGTATCTAGAAAGTGGGTGTGAAATGGAGAAGCAAACCAGATTTGTCAGCTATCATACCTAGATCTCAGAAACATGAACAATGCAATTTAATGCTACAATAAGTCAATCAGATTCAGAGTCCTCAGGTTTCAAATAGCATTGCCAGATCTCACCAGACATCAGCTGTATATGAAAACCTCCACTTTCAGCTAATGGCAGATCTTCCATTAACTTTAACAGGAGCTTAACGTAGTGGTATAAGTGTGCAATCCTGGCTCGGTGCCTGCTCATTTCAACAAGAGTTTGGTAAATGTTGATTTTGGAAAGCAACCTAAATTGAAGTTGAATGTCTGATGTCCCTGTCTCCGTCTGAGCGCAGATGAATTAATATAGCTGTCAGTGTGGATAGCTGCTGCTTAGGGTTGTTATGTAGAATCATATAATCATTTAGGTTGGAAAAGACCTTAAAATCATTAAGTCGAACTGTTAACCCAATGCTGCCAAGTCCACCTAAACCTAAGCACCCATCTATATGTGACTCCACCACTTCCCTGGCCGCCTGTTCTAATGTCTGACTATCCTTTTGCTGAAGCAGTTTTTCTAGTATCCAATCTAAACCTTTTCTGGTACAACTTGAAGCCATTTCCTTTTGTTCTATCACTTGTTATTTGGGAAAAGAGACCAACCCCTACCTTGCTGCAACCTCCTTTCAGGTAGTTCTAGAGAGCAATAAGATCCTCCCCTTAGACTCCTTTTCTCCAGACTAAACCCCCCAGGTCCCTCAGCCATTCCCCATCACATTTGTGCTCCAGACCCTTCACCAGCTCCATTGCCCTTCTATGGCTCCACTCCAGCACCTCACTGTCTCTCTTGCAGTGAGGGTCCCAGCACTGAGCACAGGGTTCGAGGGCATCCTCACCAGTGCCCAGTGCAGGGGGATGATCACTGCCCTGGCCCTGCTGCCACACTATTGCTGATTCAGGCCA